>VYZP01049630.1:0-19429 GCA_013400635.1 Hypocryptadius cinnamomeus | reverse complement strand
TAAATAGTGGCATGTACTTGTAAGGTTGCATTTAAGGCTAGGAAAGTTAAAATAGTCTAATTAAAGTCACTGGACTGTCGTATCCAACATTAAAGACAGGAAGCATTTCTAAATATGCTCCCAAGAGGAGTTCCCAGCTGCTGGAGAGCAAGGCACCCTCAGCAATAGGCAGAGCTCCCCAGCCAAACACTTCACTTACCCTAGAGATTACAAAGGCTTGCAGATGTTCGTGTTGTCTGATTTTGGTGATTATGTAAAAGATCTAGGCTGGCAGCATTTTCAGTTCCCATTCACAGAATTAATCCATACGGTACAATTTTAGTTCCCAGCCTAGGTATAATTAAGGGCAAAAGGGGTAGAACAGAGTTTGTCAAGTGCTGAGTGTAAGAGCTCCCTTCCAAGTATAATCCTCTAATGTACAGAAGACAGGACGAGAGAAAGGTAAGTACCCCGTTGTACATGGTGTTCTTTCTGGATGGATCTATTCTAGAGGAAAAGGCAATTACTGAAAGAAGGCAATAAGGACAGGGTTTTCAACTGCAGGTTTTGTGCCTTGATGCTCCATGCTAGTACATCATGAAGACCATAAACGTACAGGCACCTGACAGTGGAAATAAGAACTCAAGACTACCACGAGATGCTGAGCTGTCACCTTCCCAGGTCTCCCAAGCACAGGTCTGTTTCCCACAGGCTCACTGGCAGCCCTGACAAATTTCTAAAGGGTTTTGTTCAATCCTCATCACATCATCCATCCTATAATAGTTAGCTGCTTTCCTCCTTCAATCCCAGTCCTCTCAGTCTCCATCTCTCTGTCCAGCCTTACTGCCAAATACATTTGCAGAGCATAGACAGGAAAACTGAAAGAAAGGCTGTTACTAACCATGTGAATTTAAGTACTTGAATAACTGGATTTAATCAGATATTGAAAAGACTTGTCAAACCTACATCAACTGATAGGAAGGGTCAACAAAAAATTTAAATTATACATAAATTTTGTATATGTCTTCAAAACCATTGTGTCCATCAGACTGGTAAGTATCAGTAGATGGAACCGACTGATGAATTCAAATTAACTTCCATGAACCTCCCTGAGTTATTCCTAAGACAATGAATAGCTCAGTGTTTTGATAAAAGCTCAGAACTGACAAATGCCTCAGATGTTCCTATAATACACAACCAGGAGGCAGTAAGTTTGAACGAGCTGTTAAATGTAAAGGAAATAGGACCTACTGTTGAAATGGATCACTAAAAAAATTTTCTTTGCAAGTGTGTGATTTTTAAAAAATTTTATTTCCCCTGATTTTTAAATGTGTAAGTGTAATTTTTATAATACATTTGTCTGACCTAGAAATAGAAATCATGAAAGCATTTCATTTGTTTTAAACTGCAAAGTTTAACACAACTTTATACACATCCATGCTGTCAGTTTATGCATACTGTTAACTTCAACTACTTCAGACATACACAAATTTTTTCCCTGACATTTCTTATCATAATTTGTGGAGCTGTATCTGAAAGTGCTTCAGGTCAGAGATATTTCTAAGACACATGCCTTGCCTGTGCACACTTACACTTGTATAGTTAAGGCATACTGTAATTATTTGCAAGTCCCAAAGCTTCATGCATTAAATTCTGTCCTCTACCTGGAGATAAAATGAACAGCAGTTATCTGGTTTATAGATTTGACAAATTCTTCTGGGCATCTGCCAACTTTGTAATCTACTTGAACTATAGCTTAAGATCCATATGAGATCACCAGGGTTTCTGCACAACTTCAAGGCTCCCTAAGGCAAAGCTGTGCAGTTCTCAGGCTGAACACACGTCGCCAGGCTCTGTGCACAGCTTTGAGGCTCCTTGAACTACAGCCACTTGTTCCAGAGGGTGTACAAATTCTATTAGGCATATCTGGAGCACGCATAAATTCTAATACACATCAACTATGTTTTTGCACTAAAAGGAACTTCAACATTCAGAAATACATGGCTTTTAACTACCATTTTACTCTACCAAAACAAATTTCATTTGGTTGCCATTATAATAAAATCTGTAAATAGAAAAAAATTTCTATACTGTATTTAACAAAAAGAGGCCCTGGGAGATTGTCCTTGCAGTGAAAGCTGCTACTTATAAAATCCTTTAGTAGGAAAAGCTCCTTGTCTAATTAAAATTCACACTACCATTAGAAAAAGTTCTCCATTAGCAGGAGAACACATATTAACATTTTAAGACACCTAATTTCCAGAAGCTTAAATGTAGTTCCTAATCTATTTTAATCTGGAAACAAGTTAGCATCTAAAACTTAATGCCTTCAACAGTATCAAGACAGCAGGAATGCTCATTTTCTCGAGCACAGCATGCAAGCAGACCCAGGTGGACCAGTCAGCAGTGAAAAGTGGGTTTTCTCTTACATAAGTAACTAGGTCACCATCTAATGTCCCTTTGTTATCCTAAAACATGAACTTCATCCTGCTACAGAGTTAAGAAGGGATAACAACCAACCTCCTTGACAGATGCCACAGAACAATCTCCATAGCCTTCTCTCCTGTCACACAGTAATGACATTGTTTTCCCTTTCTTTTGAACAAATACTTGTTTCTGCTGATCTCTTCTTTTTGTTTTACATATTTATATATAATTAAATTCTGAGAACTTCCAGAAATAACTCAGCTTTACTTGAGAAAGATGGAAAACTATAATGAGTCTTCTCAAGCACTGCCAGCAGCATACAACTGCTACTATTAAAAAAAAAAAAGGAAGTAATAATTATCTGATTTTATTTACATTATCCTAGCTACTGTCTTTATATTGTGGGGAGGGACATATAGGAGGAAGAAAGAAGGAGGTCTACTCTTTCTGTCCTCTGTTGTTCTATTCATCCATGTTTAGTTCTAGTATATCTCTCCCTTCATGCATGTCTCTTAAGGGATTTCTGTTCTCTTCTATTCTTGTCTTGGTAGCTTTCTCATTTCCATTATTATGGCTTTTGTTTCCTTCAGGTTTCAGCTGTTCTTCTGCCCTTTCCTCTTTCAGTTTGATACTACAGAAAGCCAGACATTCCTCACAGACTTCTGAAACTAACTCTGAATCTTCTGTTCTCAGGAAACATACTTGTGAATGAAGCCTTTAACCTAAAGCTAAAGACAAAATTGGTTGGTTTCAGTCTCACATAGTAACAGAAGATCACAAATACTGGCCTGATCACAGGAACAGTTATTCACTGAGGAAGGTCAGTCAGAAGTAACCTAACCTTCTGGCTGCCTTAAAAGCACACTTCAAGGAACATAACTGAAGCAAAAGATGCAGTCTAAAAGAAGCTTCTTCTCTGTTTATGTTTTAAAGAGAAGACTTTCACCAAAAGCAGCCTCATTTTTTCAAAAATGCTAACAACCCTTTATACTGGCTTAAACTGGTGTATTCTGGTTGGCTAGAACTAATATGCTGGTGGTGTTAGAAGTCTCATTGTTTTAGCAAAAACTTTAAGAGAATTACGAATTATCTTTTTGTGCAATTGACATAACTCTTGTCAGATTTGCATTTCATGAAAGAAAACTAGCAAAAGAGCCCAAGATGAAAGACTTTTTCCCATTAATTTTCATTTGTCTCATCTGAAGCTAATGATGACTTTTTTTTGATCAAAAGCAGGTTGGTCTACTCTATCTTCCCAAAAGCAATACTGGGCACAGCCACGCCAGAAGCTTTACATCCTCCTGCCTCCTGTATTTCATGAACCATCATCCTGAAGACAGGCAATGGTTTGTTACACCCTGCTCTGTTGTTCAGTTCCAATTTAGTGTTTCACAACCACAAGGCTGGTTGCATGTGCTAATTCTTCAGGGAAAGTGGGAGGGAAAAATGAGGATATCTGGGAGGAGAGCAGTAATATAAATCTTTGTTCTGAAAACTAAGTGGACAGTACTAAAACAAATCCATCTACATTATAGACTGGGAATCTTACATATTTTGTCAATGAGCCTTTAATGCTAGTTGTTGTAAAGAGAGCCCAGCAGGCTGCTTTTGCAGTTTGTTGCCCAAGTGAACACCTATGTCTGAGCAGAGGCTGCCTTCCATTTCCTGCTAACAAGACCAGGGCTCTCAAAATGGAAGAATATTTTAATGAGCTTTCACTATTACAGACTGTAACTGACACTTCAAACAAAGTGATAAGTGACATGAAAACAACTGTACCCTGTACTTGTATTCTGCATACAAACTCTCATCCGTGGTGTTTTTCAATCTTTTGGGCTCAATGGATTACTGCTAAGTGGTTAAACTGTAACAGAGTTCCTAATTTTTATTTCATTAATTTACATCCAAGGAATAATTGCAGCCTGCTTACAATAACCACGATAGGTCACTGCTCTAAAATGGACAGATTTTCTTGGATACAGTGTGACTGGACGAGTTTACCAGTTGTGTTTTTCGAGGTTAAAAACAAGAACTGACTGAGGAAAGGTTCATGGTGAAACTGCAGGATTACATTAGTAACTGAAAAGTCAAAGCCTTGTAAGTGTTTTTGTAACAACAGAAATAAAGTAGTGGTGGTGCACATGTCACCTAAAGTACTGTAAGTTCTCTACTGCCAGCTCTACTTAAGGCCACCTACCTCTCAAAGTCAGAAGTTGAATAGTGTTCAAACTCTACTCACACACAGCTTCACAAACTATAAATGCAAGCAACAGAAGTTACAATTTTGGAAAGAACCTGTGTTACTGAGAGGAAAGAGCAACCCTCCAGGAGGAAACAACTGCCATAGTAACGTCTTCAGAGGAACACACACATGGAAACAGTGTAGCAGAAGACTTATTTCTATACAGTAAAGAAAAGGCAGATCCATGTATGCATAACAAGTATTTTCAACTACAGAAATCTTTTGACTTAGAATATATCTGCTTGGGCTTCCATGTTATATTTTTAGTATAGAAATCAGTTAATACTATGCCAACCTGCATACATACTGAAAAGACTATATGTTTAAATGTAAGATATCACTGCGCTCTTTGCCACAAACACTTGTTTGTTGAGCATGATTTCTGGAAAGATATAAAAGCCATTGGAAGAACAAAGTCGTTCTTGATTTAATTCTAAGAATTTTCAGCTTTTATGCTATGTGCTACCAAAAAAAAAGCTATAACCTGAAGGAGTGAATCTACTGCATTGACTGTGTAAGCTTAAACATAGATCTTAGATATTTAAAGTCACTACAGTTGTCAGCCAAGGTGAAACTGATTTCAATCTTTGCTGCTCACAAGAGCTGCTGCAGAGGCTACTTACAGTTTGCTTTGATTTTAGAGACAGTGGAATCAGACCCTGATATATGAAGAATAGAAAAAGCCCCAAAAACCCTTCCTCAGTATTTTCACAAGCAATCTCTCTGGGCAGCTATGGACAGGTGCTGACAGAGTCTATAGGCAAATTATTTCAGTTTTCCTGAAAATAATTATAACTACTCTTACTTTTGCAGCAAGATTTAGTAGCAGATTCTCAAGCTGTTTACAAACATGCCTGCAACTGAAGTGTAGTTTCCTCCAAAAAGGAGTGATTCTGCACCAGCTTTTCTGAGCAGATTTTAGCTGATGCCCTGAAGTTACTATTTTTGGAAGCCAAAATAGCTAGACTTCGACCAGAATGATGGGACTAATAGTCTTACTTTGTGAATGGAGACCGGAAGCATAGGCAAACTAAATTTTGGTATTTTGCCTTTTCAATCCTCGTGAAAAAGAAATCTTCACTACACTGTTAGAGTTTAATCTAACTCTGATGAAATCTGACAGTTATTCCTTGCGTCTGACCCTGGCAGCTTCTAGTCTGAGCGATTCTCCAAAGGTTTTCTGCTGCTTTACAGGAGTTAAATAAGTATTTAACGTCATTTCGCAACCAGAAAAACTGAGGCACAGCAACAGCTTCCTTCCATGGAAACTTCTAGTTAAAAGTGAAAGATACATGTGATCTGCAAAGAAACTACTGATATACCTAAGGCCACAGGAAGTGCTGATGTCAAATCCCCGAGCCGAGTTCAGGAGCTGCCACCTCCTTAGTCTGGTTGTGAACCATAGTTCCTCGTCCTCTGGACCTGCAACCCCGATCCCACCATCACGTTTGGCAGACTGGCTGGGTCTTTGGCAGCTCAACGCGGGCACCTCCTACCCATCCCTAGGATCTACATTACAGCCAGATCTCTGGAAAATCTGTTTTATGGTGGCTGTTTTATACCAGGAGAGATGTAGCATTGTGTGAGAGGATGAGGTGGAGAAGGCAAGAGAAATTCATCAGCAGCTCTGTTACGAAAACCCAAATACCATGCTTCCTAGTCTCGTGTGGCATTTGTTGGGCACTCCATACAAGTGTCAATCAGCGTGAAACTACTTAATTTATAATCTTAAGACAAAAAAGGGAGAGGTAACATGGCTGCATTTTTAGGCACGATTAGCGCTCTAAAAGACGGAGAAATACGAGGACCCTTGTCTTCCTCAAACAATGACCAGAGATTATAAAACAATCTAAACGTACTACCCCAACTTATCTCCATTACGCAAACAGTAACTGGGAAAGCGTCCTGGGGGTACCTTACATAACTCCTTGCTCTGAGCCCCCCTTGGCACCAGGGAGTTGATCTTTCCCCTAACGCCGAACGCAGCCCCGGCTCCGCGAGTGCCGTGCCGGAGCTCCCCGGGCTGGGCGCAGCCGGCGGGCGGCGGCAGCGCAGCGGCAGCCGCGGAAACTTTGCGCCGCAGGGGCCGGGCAGCGGNCCGGCTGGGGAGGAGGCGGCGGCGGGGCGGGTCCGCTCACAGCGGCGGCTGCCGCCCCTCGGGCCTCCTTTGTTACAGGGGCTGGGGTGGGGCCGCCCGCCGGGTCCCGGGGGCGGCTGCCGGGGACGGAGCAGAGCGATGCGGCGTGGTGCGCCCAGCGCATCCCCGCACCGTCGTCGCGGTGTGTTCCTCGGTCCGCGAGGAACGTGGGGTGGTTTAAACACAGCGCTCGCCGTTTTAAAGTTCAAATTTAATGATACGGACTGAAAGGAGGAGCGTTTTCGAAGAAGGAGGGGATTATGCTGGATAGATAATGGGGTTTTTTTGAGGTGGTGTGTGTAAGGAAAAGGATTAGTGGAGGAAGCCGCAGGTGATGTCCAAGTGCTGCACATTTTGCTGAACCAACATGACAGGTCTTACACCAGAAACTGAAAGGCACGAGGTAGTTCTGTGTGGAAGGCATTTTTAACAAGAACACGAATGTCTGTGTTCAGTGGTCCCGATTCCTTTCTGCCCTCGGGTTCAGAATCTGTGAAGTAAGGAACAATACGGAATTGTTCGCTGTTGCAGTTCTCGTAGCATTTTCAGTGGGAAACATTTGAGGGGGAAGGAGATGTTGAATTGAATAGCTTTTGTGGCATTTGCCAAATCTTCTCATGGTTAGGTATTCATGGTATTACCTGAGCAAATCCTTAAGTGTGGTTAAATAGAGTAGGACCACAGAGTGTGATAAGAGGGGTTTGCTTGCTGTGTAGAAATGGATAGGCCAAGGGCAATTCTGATGAGTGGTGCAAAAAAAAGTTTTAGTTGAATCATCCCCCACAGTGGATTCACAAGTGACACCAGTAGTCCCTCTCACCAGCAGTCAGCAGCTGCCAGGGATTTCCTCTCTGGAACACATCCCAGGAGCTTTCATGCCTGTAAAAGGGCAGTGTGATGTGACAAGCAAAGAATAATTCATCAGTCTTTCTGCAGAGTCCAGACTGAACATGTTGGGGTTTATCCATTTACTTTGCTGTAGCCCCATGATTCACCACCTCTTTCCTTAGGACATAGCAGAATTTTGTAGTTGACTTCAGCAGGGTTAACCATTGTCCCAGTATGCAGAACTTGACACTGAAGATATGTAAATTTATGATCAACTGATGCTGAAAATTAGTATGTTTTATAAAGCTGAACAACACAACCAGTTTTGTTACTGTTTTCATTTCACTGAAACTGCAGGAAATTCAAACCCGAACATGCTGGGTTTTTAACTGCAGGGTTTATCTAATTCAGTACTTTGAAAAACCACAGGTTTCTTAAATGAGTCTAAGTGGTGAAAAGCTGGGGTTTTTTCTGCTTTCTTCTATTTTCAAACCTTGTTTGAAATTCATCTTTGTCCTATGTTTTTACTTCCTTATTTCTTTCACTCAGCAATAAATTTTGCTTTGGCTTTATAACAGTGTCCCAAATGTCTCCTGTACTTGTCTGGGGAAAAAAGCAGTGAAATTCTCTTCTTAATGATCTGTCTTTGAGGGGTCATGGAAGATATATTCCACATATTATTTCATGTGGGATAAATCCCATGTAGGATAAACTGGAGAAACTGCTCAGGTTTCTTTAGTTTGCTTGCATGTCCTAACTGAAATGCAGACATATACCTTTGCAAGACCCAAAAAAGTAGGTCCATTGCCTGCTTCAAGAAAGGATTTTGAGGGCAGTGACTTCTAAAGAATTCTGCTTTCAAAAGCACTGCCAGAAAGAGACTATAGAATATCTTTGATTTTAATTAGTTTCAGTGGATCGAAAAGAACCATGCAAAACTGGGGAGACCTTTTGTTCTTTTGACTGAATACTTATTAATTCTAGAACAGAAAGAGAAAGCTCTAAACAAGCTGCTGGCTCAATTTTTGTCAATCCCTTAATTAGGTACAAGATTACAACAGGAAAAAGGGGTGTTGTTAAAAAAATCCTCCAAGTCCTGCCATTCTTAAAGTTGAATGCAAGATCCTGCATGTATGGTTACACATGGAATAGTTCAAAAGGGAGAGGAATCCTCATGAGAGGAATGTCCATTCCCAAAAGGCTATATAGAAGAGTTTTGGGCCCTTAGCTTAGATAGCATATGTATAGAAGACAATACACAAAATCAGTGTGCTGATTTTTTTTTAAAGTGATCAGCACCTGCAAGCGTGGTACAGTGATACCTGCTAGAGTATCTCATTAAAAACAATGAAATTAGGATGCTCCTGATGTATTCGTGAAGAAAAAAGTTAATTAAAACCCAGGTTTTTGAGAAAAACAGACAACTAGAAACAATGTATTTGGTTACTGGTGAGGCCTGCAGTAGAAATTGGGAAGGAACCTGTACAAGTGTTTTCTGTGGATTTCAGAAGTTGTTTAATTTCAGCAGTGGGGGAAAGACTGAAAAATTTGTTCATAAAAATATCCTTTAGAACAGCTTATCACTGCTTTTCTTTCTGCACTTCTAACACAGCTGTGAAAATTGAGTTGTAGACTACAGAAATTAGGAAGTTATTAATAAGTGCTTTCTCTGCACTCCCAAACATTGACTGTGTCTGATGTCCTGCAAGGAAATGGAAAATTTTCTTTGACCAAGTGACCTTCCAGTGCTTACCACTTCATGAATGTTCTTCCTCAGATCTTGCACCAATTTCAAATTCTCAGCACATCTCCTTGAAAATCTTCTCACGTATGTTATACCATTTAATTTGGCACAAAGGCACATGTAAGGAATATATTTTAAATTGCCTCTGTATGGATGCTAGAAGGCTACATGAGCAACAGAAGCATGCTGGGATACTCAAATACATAAGGAAATATGATATGCTACTGTAATTTAGTGGAAGTCCCATCACCTGATGGGAATGGGCTGTCACAGCTTGTTCAGTAATGAAGGGCAAAGAAAGCAAAAGTGTGGGTAGCACTTTACCCCTGTTAGAGGCACAGGCAACATTTTGAATCCTGGCACCCTGAGAAGTCTCAGTTTTTGTAAAATTAGAGGTCAAAATAGTGCAGGGCTATCTGTGAGCTTGCATATGGAAAATAGGACAAGCTACTTCTTGAGACCTTCCTGTGGTGTGTGAATGGGGAGACAATAAAAGCATGCAGAGAGAAGAGTACTCCCAAGGGATGACTGGCAACTGGCTGGCAACCTTCTCCCTGAAGGTAAGCTGCCTCACATGGTCCATGGGATAAGAGCAGTTATTGATTGAGAAGTGAACACCTTAACTTTTTCTATGATGACTCATTCATATTCCCATATCTACTGTGTAAGTATTCATGATAAAGCCTTTCTGGTAAGTTGAAATTTGAAAAAGGCACCTGAAAAAGGTAATTAAAAAAATTACCGCACAGTTTGTGGTAATTGGGGTGGGGCTGTGGCCAGCCTCATCCCCAGTGGGCACAGCTGTGAGCAGCAGGTGAGCAGCACTGACAGCAATGAGCCATGGAGTGCCCAGGTGCACTGACCAACACCAAAGGGAGCAGAGGGCACACAGGTGCAGTGCATGAACGTGAGGGGTATAAAAGGTTGGGCTAAAGAGCAAGAAGGGCAGATGCTTGCAGCCTTCTGCAGTGGTGTGGTGTTACTCTGTATGGGTTGAAGCCTTCTGGACTTGTATGGTGATACTCTGTGCATCGTGGCTGTCTCAACTGTGTCGGATGCTGTGACAGGTACCCTTTCTATCTCTGAGTGCAATTTAAATGTAAGAGTGGCTGACCTTGGAAAATGAAATCTGAGAAATGAATTGGTTTTTTAATCCCAAACTTTCAAAAAACAATGCTTAAATCTGTCTGAAGAAAAAAAACAACTGTATGTGAGTTTGTATACATTGTGTGTTATGCTGCAAGGCTGCAGTAACCCTTTCTGGCCTAAAAATTTGGGACTTTTTTTCAATGGCTGTGTTTCTATGTGTATTGGGGACAGTAAAAATGGTATATAACGTTTGGTACGTTCATAACTCATGAAGTTACAGTATGTGTAGGCTTGACTCACACTTTAGAGCTGAAAGAAATTTCCTGCATAGTCAAAAAGGACTTTCTTCCTTCTTGCTCTCAAATTGAACTGGACAGTTGTATTGTGTTTTCTTGTTAGGGTTTTGTGTTTGTTATGGCTTTTTCTACAAACCTGAGAGGGGAAAACTGTTCTAAGATTATTTTGCCTGTTTGAAATCTTTGAATGGCCTAGTCATAAGGTCTGGGCTTGGGAAGGACTTTGCTTCCAGGTGAGATTGGTAGGGGCCTTGCCAATCTTTGCCTTTCCCTTCACTATGGAGGTGGTTTGCCAGCTGGACTTCTGTCTGTAAATCTCACCTAACTAGCATCCAGGTGTCTTGGGTAGGAGAATTTGGGTAGGTGATTGCTGTTCCTCAGTGATGGCACATAGCTGGATCTGACTAAATCCTAGTAGGGTTCAGGTGAGTTGAGTCAGACTAATTATGAAACATCTAGGTTAAATTGTTTGCCCAATGGCCTCTACTGGATTCGTGCTTATGGAAGTTATTCACAACAGCTGTGAGACAAAAAGTTGAAAAGGACTAAAGAGAGTTCTGGAGAGTTTATATTCCCCCTCAAGGTTGGTGAGAGCTCAGCTTCCCTCAGCAAATTTAAATACCGTAAAATGAGAGGGGTTAAAATATTCACCGAAAATCAAGTTTGTCTGCAGAGATCTCCAACTTTTCTGTAAGTATATTCTTCCCCATATGGGCTGACTGTCATCTCCTAATTTTACTATTTTTCCTTATTAAATCAGAGGTATGTGGACTACATTGCAAAAATACCTTTTATTGATTCACTGTGTTCTTTATGAGTAAGTGCTAATACACAATCATGTTCTTGTGCAAAGGCCTGTTTGGGGGTTGTTAGATGTACAAAGCAATTATACAGTGCTCTTTATTTTTAATTGTATACCTTTAGTACTTCTGCATTTGCAGATAAACGTTTTTATGCTTAACCTAGCGTAGGGAATACATCTGCAGCAGAGTTTGCTACGCTGAGTTTTATTTTAGGAGTATGAAGCATTTTATACTTAAATATTATTTAGTACAGCACAAATAATACTCCTCCGTTAGGATAATTATGCCCTATTTGTTTCTCTGCTTCCATTAATTTCTCTAATGTAAGGCAATTAAAAGTAAACTCTGTAAGTAACATCTAATTTGTGAAAGCTACTGTAGACATGATAATACCAGTGGAAATAACCTGAATTCTACCTGAGCAATAATAATAATTACAATGGCAAAGCTGTTGTTAGGTAATGCCACTGTGTTCAACCCTTAGTGATGCCTAAACCATAAGCTTGCAATACAAGGAAAATAACATTTTAAAGTAGAGTTGTACAAAATCGGGTTTGCAATATCATGTTTATACTTCTTAGGTGGTATAGGCAAGTTACTTTGGTGTGTGATTGTGTGGTCATGAGCATGCCCATTCAACAATTGATGGGGAACAAGTGATCTGTTGTTAACTGCCTGCATTTTGCTAGAACCAAATAGCCAAACCCCCCAAAAGTCCAAGAAAAATCCCACTATCCCTCAGTGCCAGGCAAAATACTGCAGTGCTTTAATAACATCACTAAGCTTTCAGAATTTAAATAAGACATTACTGAGATTTTTTACAGCCTTTTTTTGCTTAAATCTTTCTGCTATTTTTCAGTACTTCAATTCAGTGAGCTTGGGCTTCCTTGGTGCTCTTTATTTGGACTCCATTTGCTTTGTCCCTGTCAGGAAATAATTTTGCCACATGTGACGACCGATTTAACTCTGATTGAAGTTAGGAAATAAATAGTGTATTTGTCAGATGACTCTCTTCAGAGGAATTTGCAGCTCTGAGGCAGTGACTTGCCTTGTTATTGCCCACAGCATTATTGGTAATGTTAATCTGCATCTTCCTTTCTCCAGATTAACATGACCAATCTGCTTCTGCCTGGACTGTGTCCTTTTAAAGCCTGTCTTTTGTTGAGGCAGATAAAACATGAACTCTGTAGTTTATTTCATTTTTGGTTCCTTAGTATAGGAGTTCAGGCTGCATCTTATGTTAGCAAAAATTGTTTAGTATGTTTATGTGTGAAGGACCCTGTATGAACTGTAAAAATGGCTCTAGATTTCATTGAATTTCATAAAACTAACCCTCAGTGTATGCATCTATCTACCTATCTTCACAAATATTTAATGTATATGTTTATCTACATGCAAACAAATGTGTTCATATATAGTTATTTCTGGGATATCTTGAAAGTATGAATTGCATATGAATGGAAAAAAAAGGTTTTTTGGCGTGTGTGGGAGCCCGAAATAATAGCTTTGAATACCACAGACAAAACCTTTAGGCTTGCATTTTTCTGTGCTACAGAACTAGTAATTTTCCCCTAGAAGTTACAGTCTTCACATTCCTGTTGAAGACAGCATTTTGCTGCAGCTGCATGCCTTCATTCTTTCTGGTTTTTGTGGGCTTTTAATTTTTTTGTTAATCTTTCTGTGCCTTAGGCTGCTGCAAATCATGTTTTTCTGACTGAATTCCAGAATGTAAATAATTAGTTACATCTTGTTTGTTCTGGGTCTTGGAGGTAGAGCCCTCTTTACCACCAGGCAACTCTGGGTGCATCCTGGTGATCAAAGTAACTTTTTAAGTTGTCATTTTTCCTGGGAAAGCTCTCAAAATTCATAATGCATTTGAGATGCTGCAAGAAACATAGCCTGCAATAACATCTGTCATATCTCTAGCTGAAATCGTACAGTTGGGCAAATCTGAGAAGACTGAATTTTCAGATAGATGTTGAGTTCTGGTCTGAACTGCTCACTCTCAATTTTTTTAAATTTTTTTTTTTAAATTTATTTAGACCATACAGCTGAAGAAGTTGGGGTGGGAAAGTACATTATGCTGTGAAAGTGATTATTGTGTATCAGCAAAGGCAGGGGACGTGCCTGTGTGTGTGTGTAAAATGTGCATGGTGGAGCTATAGCTGTAACGTGCTGCTTTAGGCAATGAAGATGCTGGCCTCCATGAAGGGTGGGGCAAGTGCCTCAGATTGCAAGTTTTGAATTTGTTTTTTAATGTTGAAATCTATGTACCAACAATGATATTACCGATAAACCCGCAATCATTATAGCATTAAGAATAAACTGTAGCATTTCTAAAGAAAGACAATGTCTTCCAAAACTAGAATTAGGGAAAATCTGCACCTAGGCACCAGCAGTGAGGCCATTATCTCCTCTGAATGTTTTAGCAAGTGCTTAGCAAGCTTGCCTGTTCACTGAGGCTGAGAATTTCAGAAGGGCAATTCTGAGACACTCAAATGCCCACAAGAGCTACTCTCAAGATGTTGAGGTAGTTCACTTTGCTGCTGCTTGAAAAGTTAAATCTAGATGTTTGATTCTGTGGATTTCTTGGGACTTGCTTCCACAGAGGGCTTTATATCTCAAAATGTTAGTATCAGTTTCTCCTTCCTTAACGCCCTTTACTTTTCCTCAAAAAGGGCATTAATCTACATATACATAATAGTAGTAGGACCTCTCAAAAGTTTTCAAATATGCTAAACCAATTTCACTGAGCCAGACTTATCACTTCTTGTTTGCCTTTCTAAGGTTTGATCCATATTAAAAACTAAACATAAGGATATTTCAGTGTCAAAAAATATTCTTACTTTCCCAGTGGGAGTAGAAATACAAAACTAGTATTATTAAAAATCATCCCTATGGGAAAAGGTTCAGCTGCCTCCAAGTTCCTTGGGTTGTACATAAAACTTTTGTCTTGGGAAAGATGGAAATTTCAATACAACGAGCTGAAGAATAATAGAGGGCATCAGGATTGCTGATGAGTGTGAAAGAGGTGTTGCTTTGTCTAGAATCTTTGAGATGATACTTGAAAGGGCTGTGAGGATGGTTGGGCTTGATGGATGATGATTCCAAGTATATGACAGTGGCTTGACAGCTGATGCAGCAGTTGGACTATGAAGGGACTAGAGAGTAAGATATACCATGAAGAATTCACAATTGTAGTGTGAACTTAGACCTGAGATCAAGAAAAAAATATTATCTATTATACTCCAATTTGTAGGATAAACCTGATCTAGTGCATCAGGAGAAAAGAATACAATAGAGAGACAAAAAGAATCTGACACTTACAAAGCAAGCTGGAAAAGGATTTGTGGTCAACAGTGGTGTTCTGACATGTAGGGAAAGCTGCTAATCTAGAAGACATCCGGACTATAGCAGCATTGAGAGGATCAGATTACAGGCAGAAGTGAATGCCAGTGCAATTAGAAATGCAAAGACTCTTCAATATTTCCATTCATTGCTGCATTGTCTCCTGGACAAGCTACCCAAACAAAATAGAAAAAAAAAAAAATTATTCAAATCCATACTGTTGAATCATTTAAATATTATTTTCATCAGTGTTGTAGGCCAAAGTCTGGGTTACTCATGTGGAAGCCTTGAAATTGAAGTATAAGAAGGTGCAAGAATAGCAAGTTTCATTGTTCTTGTCGTTACTGAGGAGAATATTCTGGGACAGACGTGAGACCATGACAGATTTGTGTTCTGACTCCATGTGAAGGAACTTGGACCTTGTTTTCCAGGAACTGTTCAGGTGTGCTTGGGACCACTGCTAGGCAATGCTGAGCATGACCCTTTAACAGTGTAGATGTAGGCTACGTATTGTGCAGGTACATTTGTCTTCACAGTCACAGCTTTATTTCTGAAAACTGCTACGTACATCCTTTTCCTAATAACAGGCATTAATGTACTGGATTTACTCATCAGGCTTTCTAATTTTAAAGCTTGGAGCTGATTTGAAGCTGCCCTATTTTAGTGCTGTGTATCTCTGATAGCATATTTTTCCCACCACCAGTGTTAATTTAGCCTGTCAGGCATTGTGACACACTGCAAGACCGTGCAGGTACTTGTCATGCCTGAAAACATTATCCTGAACACTTGAGGTGGGGGTGGAAGTTGCAGCAAAGGTAATTACCACGTATCTTGATCTTCAGGCAGTGGAGATTGTGCTTAGGAGGGGTTTCCCTCGGGGAGAAGGGGGAGGTAGGAGTCAGCAGTGCTGACACGGTGCACTCTCAGTGGTTTTTGGCATGGTGAGGAGAGCTGCAGTGGTGCATGAGCTGCCATCTGGAAGAGGACATAGAGCCCATCAGCAACGAGGGGGGCATACCGATGCTGCAGGGGAGGTGATGGGAGGGAGAGCCTCTGAAGAAGGAGATTTAAAAATGAAATTTTATAAGAGGCGTGTTCATATTTTAGCCTTGCAAAGAAAATTTTGATTTAAATGGCAGTTTCCCAGTACTATCTACTATTGCCTTTCTTACAGTCCTGAGCTCCCAATCACCTCAAATGGTGCTGTGGTTTGCCTGTTGCTTGTTGCTGTATAAAAAAGTCTCTTATTTGATCCTAGTCTGCATTCAGGGACAACCCTATATGTATCTATATCTTAGTATTTTTAGCTATAAGGACCTCTGGAATTGCAACAAAAACACTGTTGTCAACAACAAAATGAGAGGCCTTTGAAAAATTAGCTTTGAAATCTTAGACTTCTTGCTGCAGGGCTGATTATGGCTGCACTTCTTGGTGGCAAGAACTGCAAGAATGTTTAAGTGAAAGAAGGGGTTTCGAGTAATGTTTTGTATTTGTATATCTGCTTTGTATTGCTGGATTTTGGGTTTTTTGATGTTATGTTTGAGGTTATATCCTTTTTCTTTGTGTATGAAGCTGGTAACTACCCAAGCTTTAAATTTTAAATCGGCTTTAAGGGCTCTTAATTAACAGCCCTTAAAACAATTTATTTTTCAACAGACCTAGATAATAAATGAAAAATTAGCAGGAGAAAAAAAAGTCATGAACCAGTGTAGTTAAAATGGCTATTTGCTTCTCTGTTTACTTGGATGCATTTGTCCTGTATGAGTCTTTACTGACTGTTTTATTAGAGGAAGTTTTCTAAGCTCCTGTGAATGTTATCATAAGTGGAGGCCCCAGTGAGACTGCTGCTTAGTGAAAGCATATTTCCCTCATTTCTTGGGTTTGCATTAGTGATGATGAGTTTCTGGAGCTTTCAGAGCTCTTGCCAGAAAGATAAGGCTATCATGTCTTTGCTGTTGTCGTTCATTATAGTCACTGCTGCTTGGTGATGTGCCAGGAATAGTTCAGGGATTAGTTGGAGCTGGGCCTGTGGGTACGCCTGTGTGTTATAGTAATATTGTGAAAAGAGTGGACTTGGATGTGTAATTCACAAGTACATTCAAGTGAAGTATGTGCAAATGAAATATTCAAATTTCACCTGCAAATTGATGGTGATGTAGGTCTGAAAACACTGAAATATCCTCTGTTGCAAAACGCTTAAAATTGCATGGTTGGAGAGCTCGTTGTGCCTGCTTCATTGTGTAGAGAGACAACCTCATCTTTTTGTTCTCTTTTTTTCTCCTGCTCACCTGGTCCCTTGTACTGTCTTGTATATGTTGTAGTTTTGCCAGTTCACCTCCTCAGCAGACTGTAGGGCTGTGTGTTGTGCAGGGAAGCCTCTTCTCTTTGTGCTTGTCTGCCTCCAGGTGACCTCTGTGTCTCCTCTAGGACTAAGAGTGGGACCTGAGCCTTAATGGAAGCAGCTGTGTGTTCTGACAGCATCAATGCTCACCCAAGTCTAAGCTGAGCCTCCTAGAGCCCATGTGGGCTCATACTCAGACTCCTGTGGAATTCAAGGCTATCAAAATTCAGCATCACAAACGGCTTATCTACATAAAGGATCTGGAAGTGAGAGCAAACAATAACCAGTGAATGGCATAGTGATAATTTATTATCCTGATAAATTGGAAAGCTTGCAAGTAAAAAGTCCTTGGGTAATTTTACAGGAGGGAGCAAAACAAACATAAATAACTGGAGCCTTCAATAACTGTAACTTCTGCCTCACAGTTTCAGTGGAATATTTCATCCGCTTTCCCCTGATATCTTACTCTACCAAATTAGAAGCATTATTTATTAAGATGGTTGTCAGAGTCCAAAATAAGGGAATAATGTACTGCCATTCCTTGTAGGCTTTTGGACCCCTAGGTCTTTATTCTGACTGAAAAATTCTGCTGTTCCTGAGGTTGCTTATTTTAATGGATTTTTTTGTTCTTGTTGTGCAGGGCAGATAGGATACAAGCACTTCAATATGAACAAAAAAAGTCATAGATAATGTTTTAGTGGAAGTTAAGCATTTCCAAAGCTTCAGACTTTGGGGAGCTGAAACTGCCTTTCCAACAGCCCAGCTCTTTTCCGCAGGGTCAAGCTTTTGTTCTCAAAGAAGATGAGTCAAACCCTGCTAACTGGCTTTATAGAACTCTGAGCTCTAGGAATTCTGCTGTCGTGGACTTTTTAGCAGAGCTTTTTATTTCCCAGGCAAAAACTCATTTGCATTATAGTATTGTTATGTGTTTTCCTTTGATCTCCTACTTTGGATTTCTAAGATCGAGTGCTATCTTTTTACTTGCAAATCTGCATTGCCCCAGGATATGAGAGGTTTGTTTGAACTCGTTTAATTGGCCAGTGATGTGAAAAATGATTGTTTTCTGTATTGAAAATGAGTTCAAATAACCGCTTCATGGAGTCCTTATAACCTACTGTAACTTTCCACTTCTGCATTTTTACTGACTCAGATGTATCTTGTCTGGAAGGAGAATGAACTCTTCTAATCTTTTCCATGTTTGCAGCCATGATTTTTGAGTTTACAAGACATCACCATAAAAATATAGAAAAATCAAAAGATAATTAGCCGTGCTTTCCAGTGTTCTTATTTCAGTACAAAAAAAATACAATTCAAATTAAATCAAAGGAGATCATCTGAATAGATATCATGTGCCTAAGAATAAAATGGAGTTTGCTTTTTAAGCTTTCTTTCATGCTGGTTTATATTGTAATTTTGAAGATGTTGCCTTTTATTTACACTGAGGCTCTATTTTATATGGTTCTTTTGGACAAGAAGGAAAATATCCATTTTTATTCTTTGAAAAGCGTGAATGCAATACTCTAACATGTAGTGTAGAAAACCTCCATGACTGGTCTTAAAAAAGAAGAGACTTTATTAAGGTATTTTTGTTAGCATTCATGGCATCTTAAAATTGCTTGTTGATTTTTTTAGAATCTTAGGAGAAAACTAGAAGTATATAAATTAAGCTTGGCATTTTCTACTGACATTAGAAATACATTGAACTCTGGACTGTTTCTTCTATCAGCTTTATCAACACTTGTAGGTTCTCCTACCTTCTCTTTTCTCTTGCCCCACTGCAAAATCCTTGCCTGTGATGTTTTACTCTCTTCACATTTGCCAAGCCCTGCAGCCAGAGGTTGCACATGTCCTTTGAGTCCTATTTAAAAGGAACTTGTCTCTGCCTTGTAGGTGGGAGGGTGTTATCTTGAGATTGAGGAAAAGATGGCAATTTACTTGGCTGCCATGCTGCTCAGAATCATTAGCTCCAGCTTTTCTTTTTCTTCCCACTCTTTCTCCGCTTTGAACTTAAACCATGTACCAGAAATAAGCTTGGTCATGCATATACATAAGACTTTTTTAAAAAATAATCTTCAGGTGTAGCTGGTCTGTATGATCCTAAGTGGTTTAACCAATGTACTCAGGGAAGGCTGAATGCTTAGATTTCCTGTTGGATCTTGTAGCAGTTCTTTAAATGGAGTTAGTGCAGACTGAAA
>VYZP01049621.1:0-13467 GCA_013400635.1 Hypocryptadius cinnamomeus | reverse complement strand
CAGCTCTAAAATTAAATTTAAAACATTCTACTAACTTAATTGCAGCTATCAATTAAACACTGATATTTGTATGCTAAATTTAGTAACTGGATCAGTTTGTAACCTAATTATTACAAATATCCAAAACCTTATGAGAGGTTGTCGCTGCCTGACTGATTTAATAGAATAGGCACACAATACACAACCTCTTTCTAAAGCAAAGCAATTATTTCAATTTGCAGATCATCTGACTCAAGGCTGAACATCAACTCACCTGCAGTAAGAGTTTGCAATCTGCACAAAGATCTAAATTAAGCAGTTCTTCTCTAAGAGAGGAAGGAAAAACCAATACATCATGGCAATGTTGGTCCACAGCATACGTGTAATGGTCAAAGTGTGACACAGATTCAACCTTTGTGAATCCCTTCATCTCCAAATCTCTGATAACATCTTCAAGGCTGTTAACATACAACTCTGACCATTAAATATACAAGAGTTACTTAAGCAACATAGTTTACATTGATTATAATAATTTCTTACTTCTGTTATTTTGTGTGTGTATACACATGCATACATATATAGGTATAAAATGCATACTGTCTAATGTAGGAGGGAAACTTACCCTCCTTTAGGCATGTAAGTTCTGGTTTGAAACACTTAAGTTAATAAGTCTGATACAATTAATTAAAAAAGAGGTATGTGTCTCCAGAGGATGATTCAAAGCATCAAAACAGAAATGTCCATGTGCTCAGGAGATGCTGTAGCAAATTTACTGCTGGAATGCTTTAGTTCTTTCAATTGCTTTCAATCTAGCCCAACTCACCAATAATTTTAATGGCTGACACTGAAAGAATCCTTGTGTAAATGTAATAAAGGCATAACTGCTGAGGTTAGCAATTCAAATATCATAAAGATTTAAAGGCATATATAGCAAGAGATGTTTTTTGAAATGCTATTTCAGACAGTGCCATAAGTTTGTACAGTACATTAAACATGGGATGAAAGGAGCAGCTTTTATTTATTTCCTATTTAAGGGTTCTAAACTCACACCCAAAGTAAGGTACATTATCTTGAAGAGCCTATAACCTAAGCACTGAACATCGATCCAAGACAAGAGCAGTAAAACAAAATTCTTGAAAATGTTGTAAAATGGATTACCTGTCTAATAAAACAGATAGGATAATCTGGTATGGTTCATGTATCAGTTAGTACAGAACTGGGAATAGCAGTGTTACATATACAGTAGCCTACAGAATACAAGGATTTTAAAATGTGTATTTTAATTTCAGGTTTACATTATCCTTACAGAATAAACAGCAGGTTTAAGTATTGTGTTTTAACATCCTTTGCCAAGATTATGGTTTACACTAATACATCTGCTTTTAAAGACATTTTCTCTTACTTTTTGTCACCAAGTTAACTCACCCATATTTTTTTTCTAACTTTATTTCTTCATTTATTTGGTGAAAGACCCACACAAGCAACAGAATAGTAAGAAGAACTGTTTCAAAACAGTGTATAAATACCACTACTGCAATATATAAAAAGTACCAAAAAAATATAACACAATTGCACTGCACTAAGCAGAATTTTCCTGTAAGAATTTTTAATTACTAGTAAAAATATAACCTGGACATTCTAAAACAAGTATGTAGCAAACTATATCACTTCATATGCAAAAACATCAATATGAGATGATACTTTAAAGACCTTACCTGATTTTAAATGTGTTTATCCAAAAACAGACAGGTAAAGCAGAAGTCCTTTGTTCCTGCTTTGATATGGTTTCTGGTACAAAGTAGTCAATTGAAAGAGCATCATATTTGATGCGACATCGCGCCAGTGCAGCTGCCAGTTTGGTCCTATATCTATAAAAACAGTCACAAGTTTAGTAAGTTTTATAAATGTTTCCATCAGCTGTTAGCATGCAACGTTTCTGTTACAAAACCATCTTGCTCAGAAACCAAATCCAAAAGGGACACCTTCTTCTGCAAGCTGCAACAGAAAATATAGTTACAGAACATTTCCTACCCCAGACAACAGCAGATGCAAGGTGGTAGTCAATAGCTAAGATTATTTTATTTAAATCAGGCAGGACTGGAATTATAGCAGGGGACTCTCAAATACATCCATTCTCTCAGACAGCAAAAAAAACCCCTCAGTATGTTTTGGAACTGCAATGTGTAGAATACAACCATCAGATTAATTTGCATGTTTGAAAACGTAAATACATACATGTGCAGAATGAGCATTTGAT
Organism: Hypocryptadius cinnamomeus; assembly: GCA_013400635.1. NCBI lineage: Eukaryota > Metazoa > Chordata > Aves > Passeriformes > Zosteropidae > Hypocryptadius > Hypocryptadius cinnamomeus. The sequence continues at coordinate 11,231 of VYZP01049621.1, read as the reverse complement.
GATAGCTGGCCCCTAAACATGTACAAAAACAATACAAGTATGATGGCAACCAGGAGTCAATTTTCTTATTATTATTACATGAAAATGTCTGAGAAAATATTTCCAGTCTTTTCTTCCCACAAGCTTCATGCATATTCCTGATACATGATAATTCAAAATAAATAAAAATTGCTGGTGAACTACTTCCGGTATCTTGCTCACTGCCCTCCAGAAATACCTTGCACTTAAGAGATTAATGAACTTTTTGGGCCATTCTAAATCCAGCAGCAACACAGTTTTGTCTAATAAATGCCTTTTGAGTTAAACAAAATGTTGTTGGTAGTTTGACGGAAGACATAATAAATATTAAAATGTTTATGTATTCTGGTTTTTGTTCTAATTATTTAAAATAATAAATATTTAACAAAGTTTCATAGTAGAAGTACTGCTAAATAGATAAATGTTATTCCATTCCATGACCTCTTGATTCTATTAGACTTGCATTTATGAATATTTACTGAATATTTGATTTCCTTCCTAGAATTGTATGGAAGTTTAAATAATGCCAAAGTAAGATAAGATGCCTGCAAAATAGTCCACAATATGAGGATGGTTTCTTATCTGTATTTTTCATAACTATATAAATATGAACATTTGCCTCTAAACTAGTCTCTCATTGAAAAAAAAGCCCACAAAATTTTAAAGACATGCTTAATAATTACCTTCAAAAGGCACTGATTATACAAATCTTCATTTTTGCTGATCTATATCAACAAAAAATAGCTCTTTGCACATATACCTGTACAAATAATGCCCTATTTCCTGAACTTCTGCTACAAGTTCCTCTTCAGCAAAAATCTTTCGTTTTTGAAACTTTCGGTCTTGCAGGTCATAAAGCATCACAACAAGCAAGCTGGTTAGCTCATCTGGCTGCAAGAGAAAAGCAACTGGATAGAGAAAGTGACCCCAAGCATGCCTTATTTCTGCAAAAAGATCCACNGCCCGGCTCCATCGGCAGGGGCCAGGCCGAGCCCCCAGCCCCCGGCATCCACCGGCGGCACAGAACGCCCGGGCAACGGCACGCACGGGGCTGGGGCGGGGAAGCGCTTCCAGAGGTTTCCCTGAGCGGACCGCTAAGAAAATCCCTTCGCGGGAGAGAGAGCTGCTCCCACGCTCCTTTTGGAACTTTGGTTTCCAGTTTTGTTGGGTTTTTTTAAAAACCCTTTTTGTTTAAAAAGGAAAAAAAGTCCAAACAGCATTAATTGTCACAAACTCCCTGAACACGTTTACAGCCAAGTGTTAGCGACACTCACATTCCTAACAGCATCGAAACGCCACCAGTGACAGGACTGGAACTCCCCCAAGTACAGGAATAGCCCCAGATAAGGTGCTGGGGTTTCACTTGCACTTGAAATTAGCAGCGTGGTCTTATTATGTTTTAGCTGTCTCAGCCTCTGCTTTTATTCAGTTTGGAAACATAATTGAAACATGCTTTAAAGTTGTTTCCAGGTATTTTGTTTTCTAAAAAAAGGGGAAAGGGGAAAAATTATTGAAAATATTAATAAATCAGCCATACCCTTTGTTTAAAACCACAAATCTGCTTTTTCCCTGTAAAGTTTGTTCCTGTTACATCAACACTTTCATGGACAACTTTAATTCTCCTGAAGAAGGGCAAAACCGCTGTGATTCTGTTAAAATCTGTGGTGTCTTTTGGAGTGTCATTTCTCCAACAAGATCCTGCCTAGCACCTTGCAACAGCATCTGTCACAGGTGCGAGTGCCCTTACACAGGGAAGACAGAAGCACAGACTTCTGCAGCAGGGCTGCACAAAAGCTAGGTAACCATGGCTTTGGTGTAGGTTGGCTGCACGTTTAGTAAAGCTCAATACAAACCTTAGTATAGCCGTGTTTTTACAGTTTGTGAGGTTACAGAGTTTTTTGGGAACAAGCTGCATTGTAGCACACAAGCCAGTGCTTGTTATTCCTCCCAAAAACTTGGGTGTTAGCCAGATCCCTTTCTGGTATCAATCTTATCAGATATCTAAGCAAACCAAGATGTGACTCTATGCAATCACATGCATCAGGACTAGAGAATTTGGGGAGTTAAAAACCGTGCTTAATTTGTTGACGACAGCCCTCTGGTCTGGGTCTGCTACATGCTCCAGCACGGCTGGTGCAACTTTGACAGCAGCAATTAGTTACAAAGCGAGCCAAATATGCTGGGTAGACTTTGCACGTAACAGTTCAAACAGTTCTTGAATCCTTCCTGATAAACAGGTAAAATACATGTTTTATAGGTTGTGTGGATCAATAGGGCACTATGCTAGCTACATATAGATAGAAAGGAATTTTTTGTGCTGGTTTTTCCATTTTGTCCAAATAGATATGGCAGCTCTTTTAAAAAGACACAGCTGGGAATTGCTGCCCAAAGTCAATTTCATTTATGTGTACTAATATTTCACCTTCACTTTGAAGTAGTTTATTTTGCTCAAAGTTCTGCTAAGAATTTTCAGTACCTGGAGCTATTTGTCTTTTGAAAGAAATAAATATATATTAGCACCATTATTTCATTTCCATTTTGTCTGTGATATTTTGATTTCCTGTCCCCTCATAGGAAGCCCCTGTAAAACTCCTTCATATTTTAAGTTGGACTTTTTAGTCTACATGCTTTTAACTTATTCATGGATGGAGAAAAAAGGAAACAGTGTTCTGTTCCATCTGGGGCCTTTCTTCCCAGAGCTTAGGATGCTCTGGAGTTTAGCAATCTCATTAGGGTTAATTTGATGCAAGCTGAAGTGGCTCACTGGCTTGCAGGCTCAGCACCCTAGGTATTCATGAATGAATTGCTGACAAAGTTTGAGTAGAACATTAAGAATGAGAATAAAATATTAAATCTTACTTCCTTTCAGCGCAACCTTTAATACTTGAATGTATTTGTTAGGCTAAATAATGTCAAATTTGGTAAATTGTTTCATTGAAGGTGAGCAATAGAAAACGATTAGTCTGTTTTATGTAAGATAGTGGTTTCAACTATATCTAGTAGTACTCAAAGACTGGATATGGTACAACTTGAGCTTGGTGGCTTGAAGATGACACAATGCATTGAGTTGATACTTCTATGGGAGTGAGCTCTTGCTCCTAAGTCACAACTTTCATCTCAGAGTCCACCTGCCTATATTTGAAGTCAGGGATTTTTTTTTTCCTATGTACATAATTTATCTGATTTTTATCTGACCATTCTCTCTGTATTATAAGGTCTTTCTGACCTAATTTCTAATGCCTTCCCTCATCCTCAGTACTCTGAATATTCTTATGTATTGGCAAACTATCACATCTCGTTGCTCCTCTCCCTTTGCAGATTGTTGCTGAACAAAAAAAGTCAGTATTTAACGACTGTTATAATAAGACATCATATTCCCTTCACACCTTCCCTTACCATCTTTTTGCCAGTTATCCATCCATACAAGAACATTCTTTCGTACCCTTCTTATTTTGAAATTACAATCCCAGTATAATAAATTATTCAGAGGCAGAAAGATCAAAATCTGCCATACTGGTCATGCCCACAAACATCTACCTGCTGACATTGTCCATGCTGATTTCTAAAACTCTCAATTTCTCCAAAAAATAAAAAAAACATAAAATATTTGATTTTTCTAGTGAAGTGACAGGTGCTGATATGGTATAGTAAAACCTAGGTGATCATAGGAGTTTCAATTCATCTAAGCCTTTTACATTGTTGTACATTTGATTACTCACTGAATTCACAGGAACTTGGGTTTGATGGCTTGTGAAGTTCTTCATAATTAAAGACCAGTAAATAATTTACTTAAAGCAAGTAAGATGTCATTAACATTCTGTACCAGGATGCCGTGTGTAACAGGCACATCTGTACTTAGCACCACGCTGTTATTGGTGGCCATGGAACCTGACCCTGTGTGGGTTTGCTCTCTTTTGGTAGCTCTTTCAGACTAGATTAAATATGTGAGAAAGGTTGCCATTTTTTTTGACCCAACACACGTTGCCAAATTAATATGTAAACAGACCTATTATGTAGTAACTGGGAGTTGGTAAGTGAGCAAAGACTTCACCGGTTTTGTCCCTTTTAATCACTCTGTAAGTAACTATGGTTTCAGTGAAACTGAAAATAATTTTGATGCAGAAACGTTAAGAAATTTAATTGTTCAAAACTGATAGTCACTGTAATACTTTGTTTCATTCAAGGGTGGTCTTGGTTCACTTTTCAAACCATTTGACAAGTACCATGTGTTAAACCTAAAACCTTTAGGGAGCTGTAGTGGGGAAAAACAAGATGTTATCTTAGATTTCTTTTCTCTCTTATGTCTTTCCTTCTTGTTGAAGTGTTACATTTAGTGTAAATTTCTGAAATACTCATCAGTATCCTGGTTATGGTCAGCTTCCTGCCTCAGCACTGGAAGATTTAAGTTCTAGAGCAGAGTGTCTTTCATTAGATTTAGAAACCAATCTGGATTCAATATAATAACTTCAACCTTAAATCTTCAGCTATTCAAGCATACACAAGCAGCTGCCTGGACTCAAATGTAAGCTGAGAGCATAGCACAGACAGAGGAAGTACAGGTGATAAACAAATCTTCCTCCTTTGCTTTTCTAGTCGATTTGCAAATCCAGTTAAAAATGTGAGGGGTTCATTCAAAGCCCATTTTTTACATTTAATTTTTCTAGATTATTTAATTTTATTTTTAAAGGTAATGGCCAAATGAGTCCGAAAGTTACTAATGGCTACTGAATGATCAACTCTTCACTGGAAAGCTTGCCCAGATATGTTTTATGCTTAACAACTGAGATTTTATTTAATTTTTATCTCATTACACTTGCAAGAAATCTTGTATTAGGCTTTACAATAAGGAAAAAGAAAAAAAAGTCTGTTTTGCTATGGAATGTTATAAATTTACCTCATTCACTCTTCTGACCAATTATTTTACGGCTGGGAGGACTGTAACTCAGAATGACACAGAACAACTAACAGGAATTGGCTTGAAACTAACAAATGCCCTGGTAGAAAACAGTAGGATCACTAAAGCATTATTTTAGCAGTTGGAAGTGGGGAGGACAAGGGAAAGCTGATGACAAGGAAAGCTCAGGAAGGAATCTGAAGATCAGGCACCAGAATAGTTGCTATTAATAAGATGTGTAGGAGCATGAAAAAAGAATGGAGGAATATGAGCGGCTTCAGGGATAAGAGGAGTAAGAAACAGAGGAAAAAGAGCCAAAATTTCTAGCCAGAGGCTATCAGAGAAGGAGCAGAGCAAAATATTGGAGTTTTTGGTCACACGGAAGAAAGGGGTACAAAAATCATTGCAGTGGTAATTAACATTTTTGTCACTCATGACCTTAGCTTTCAAGTCTTCAAATATTATTTTTATTGACATTCTGTAAAAACACAACAGCCAGGGTATTAATAAAACATTCCTCTTCAGATATACTGTTTTATTACAGTATAGATTATGTAAAAGTATTTCTATAATTTATTTACCAATAATATGCAAAACCGAGTTCCTTATTTCTCATGGTTATGACCTCTAGTATAGTAATCATTACTGCTAACATTAAGATTCAAGAGTTATTTTCTGTTCACAAATACTTTTCACAGACAGAGAGGCATAAATGCCTGTTGTCATACACGGACAATTATCAAAATAACATTGTTTAACAAAGCTAGACTTTGACATATTCATACAAAAAACCACCCTCTTCAGATAATATAAATATGTGTGAAGGCATAAAAAACCCTTAAATGCTTACTTGCAAGAATATGAAAGTAATTACTTGTGGAGAATTAATAAAACACCTTTTTGAAAAAAAAAATTTAAACTCAAATACATAACTTACAAGTTGTTTAGATTATCAAAATTAAAAACATTCTCCATGCAAACAGATAAAATACTGTATCTTAAATTCTAATGTTATCAGAATTGAAACTTTGAAATTATTTTCTCTTCATAAAGTAGTTTGTTAAATAGCTAAGCTAACAAAAACTTCTTGTCTATCAATTCCTCTCTTGTGGGATTCTTCCATATGTAGCATCCGATACACTCAGTTGTAATAACCCTTTTGCTTGTGGGATTTATAAAAAACTTCCTTTCTCTGTCTAAATGTTCAAACCAGGGAGCATCTCCAGCTTAAGGACAATAATTTCTGCACTTCAGTTACTATTGTCTGCCTCTTTACATGAAATTCTTCCAGTTATTATGCCTTCTAAAATTCTCATAAATATGACCAAAATTAGTTTAAAAACTCAAGTTATTAGGGAAATACCACCAAACACAAGATGTTAGAATGAAATTCTTACTTCATTACGAAAACAAGGCAAAGATAATGTGTTTGATCATTTGCCTGCCCACATCAACCTCTACAAACCATATCAGCTCAAGTTTACCTTGCAATTTTCAGAGGCATCAAAGAAAAAACTGGAAAGAACAGCAGAATATTCTGCCAGCTCTAGAATTTCTGTCCATGTCAAAGAAGGAAAGCATGTTGAGAGAGTAAACTGGACCAGTTTTTGCCAGTACAACATTTGTATACAGTACCGTTTGCCCAGGAAATGAACCATGGGGTCAATGCATTTTTTTGTCTGATGGGATTCACTCCACGTTTTCCAACTCCCAAGGATAGGAAGGAAACATTTTTTCCCCTGCTCACAAGGGGACACAGCTGGGAAGGAAAGCATATGGACATGGACAGTATCACTGAGCAAGTACTATGCTGCAGTGAAGTTCATGGCTCGCTCTCCCACCTTCTTTCTTTGAAGGCTTTCACTTCCACCAATCAGTTACAACAGAATCTCACAATGGGCTTTGGAGATGGATGCTTCAGATAACTATGTAAAAAGGTCAGCAACATTTCAGTCTAAGGCTGTCATATAGTTCAAAATAACAAAGGTTGTTTTGAAGAATGTTGTAGAATCCTCAGAAAAGGTAATAATTACATTAACACAGAAAATAAAAATGCCTCATAAAAATGTTCACTTACTATTGAGTAGCATGGGTAAACCTTACTATCTAACAACATTTCTTCAAGAAGATCTTGATCTGTAAAAAGAAGAAAATGTTGACAAGTTATGCCACTCTCTACAATATTCTATGGAAGGCACTAAATTGTAATTTTAAACATCATGAAAATTGAGGGCTAATTCAATCAGCAACTGTAGCAACCCTATGTAATTCATTTACATGAAAAAGAACAGGCTTTAAATGTTTGATTCCACAAATTCTAATAACATTTAGCTATATTTGAGGGATATAAGTAGTCAGGTAAATATATATATTCATCCATAATTAGGATGTGAAAGAACCACTGAGAAGAGCTCAGTTGGTCAGAGCAGGGTGCTAGTAATACCAAGGTTGTGGGTTCAATTCCCTTATGGGGATTGATTGATTAATTGATCCCCTTATGGGGATCTTGATGATCCTTGTAGGTGCCTTCCAATTCAGATTATTCTGTGAACCTGTGACTCCATAATAACCTGAAGCTTAACAAAAATTCCCCTAGATCTCTGCTGTCAGGCAGACACAGAACATTTGTTTTTCCATGTTTTCTCTGCTGCATCATTTCTGTTAGCAATTCCTGGGTGAGTTTTGTACTTACATTTTAGAGCACTGAAAGCCAGTTGATAAGATACACGCCTGGAATGCTCATCTTTAAAAGCCACCATGGGAGATTCGGAGGTATCGCCATACCGCACCAGGATTTTACCCGTACTCTTTTCAGTACGGAGGCCTTGAAAAATCTTAGCTGCATTTATGTATATGGAGTCAGGATAGCCATTCTTCCCAATCTGAGTCACTGCTCTTTTTCCAACAGATCCCTTTTCATCTGAAATTTTCATTTCACTCAAGACTGAAGTACGATTTATAACATCCACATGTGAAGACACCAAATTACTTTCAGAGTCTGGCATTTTTCCAGTTGCTGACTGTGGAAGTGCAAGTCTCAATCCTGCTGCCTCTGCAAAACACAAAGTTTGTATTGAATAATTAAATTTTCTTTCACTAGAATACACTTTTCTCTTCCTTTTAGGGCTTTAAATTTTCAGGCTCTAATCTTGCAAATACATATATATCCGTATCATCTGTATTTCTATACATCTATCATATTACACATCACAGAGAAGTATTTATAAGAGTTTTCTTACATTATTTGTTTCACCAATGCACATGCAAAGACTGGTTACTTGTTTCAAAAAGGCCAGTGCTTTATAATCACAGGTCCTTTATGGAATATACACACAGATCTGATTCTGTGTTCAATAAGAACCATTATTATTGCAGGCAGAATAGCATCTCTTACTAGGAATTCTCCTTTAATAAAAAAGACATCAAAATTTCAAAGCAGACATCATGTCTTCCAAAGAGCCATCTTGAAAAGAGATGCAGTGAATTCCAAATGTTTGTCCACTAAACTGTATATCTGTTCTTAAAAGTAGAAAACAGAGATCACCTAAATGTTAATGTATTTAATGTATTACCTAAGCACAATTTTTAATGCAGGAAACCCATTCTGAGAGTCTCTAGAGGCATTATCCAACTCTCTCTAAGCCCATGTGCATTTCTTAAATTTTCTACACATCTTACGTTAACATATATAAAAATTACCTTCCCCAGAGGTGGAATAGGGCTTCAAGAAAATGAAACAGTCCCAGAGTTAGTTGAATGCAAAAACATTCTGAAGCTCCACCTAAAACATACCTAAAGTATTGGATTTACCCTACTTGCTCTGGTTGTTACAACATGCATTTATGATAATGCCTGGATATGCAGAAGTGATATTAACTGTTCAGAAGTGGGTTAAGCCAAAACAAATTTAAACACAGAATAAAGATTTTTAAAAACCTAACTAGTCTTCCTGCCTAGGGAAGAATAATACAAAAGAACTATGAGGAATTTAGCAGCTATAGCACAAAAAGCTAGGCATGGATCTACTGCTGCGAAAGAATTCTGTGTATTTTAGGATTAATAGCACAAAATAGCAGAATTTGGGGGAGGGGGGGCAGTTTAAAAATCAAGAAAAGAAGGTGCTATTCTGATCAAATGGAAGGGGTCTTCTTTTTTGTTACATGATTTAGTTCATTACAACAATTCTCAAGCTTTTTCCCTGCACTCCCCAGCATCACTAAGGGTAAAACATATACCTCTTCTCCCTAGTTCAGAAACACTTGCTCAGCACCCTTTCCTCCTCTCTCCTTTCCTCCCCCCATCACAGAAAACCAGAGTGACAATGGAGGATGGCAGCTCACAGAGTTGGAGGGGCAAGGGGGAGACACAAACTGTTGCTTCTCCAGCAGACAGCCATGAAATGCTCCATGCTGAGCCAGCATTCCCCCATTCCAACCCCCTTTCCCAAACATGGGTGACACTCAGCCCATCTCTCCCCTCTCCAAGACCAGCACAAGTCAGTGTCTGACCAGCCCAGCATGCTCCACACAATGGACCAGTGTGGCTTCCTGAATTCTGGCAACTCATCTGGAGGAGGCCACATCTCATTCCTCTTCCCCAGGGTTTGCTCTCCAAAACTAAGAACTGCTAACCCTGCAGAAGCTACCCTTACTGTTACTTTACAGAGGCCTCAGACAGTTTCTTCTAGCAGGAGTTTTGCTCCAACATCCCCATTAGATGCAGCAGTGATGGATCCATGGAGTAAACATCAATTTATCTTATGAAGCCATATTGAAAGAGAACAAGCAGTGCTATCAAAAGAAAGCCCTATTCTTCACTACAATGAAGCACCAGATCACCTAAACCAAACTGAAACACTAGTGCTTAGAAAGGAAAAAAAACCATAAATGCTTTCATGATCTTTTACACTATTTTGACGAGCAAACATATATCTCACAGAAACAGGGGCACCATCTCAGAGACCTGAAACTCATATGTCTTCTCCAGGTGAATGCAAATATTCAATTTTAGAATATGCAGCAAGCGAACTATGTCTGTGGTGTAAAGACTTTGAAGATTTGTAGAGTTCCCAATTACTCTTTGTGATTTCTTTGCCAAAGCCATTTTTGCTGAGCCACAACACACACTGATATCAGGATGATTTGATGAATATACTCTCCCAAAAGACAAATGTTATCCTAATAAAGATGAGATGCCAGTGTTCTGCCCTGTGCAGACACACTGCATGACTGCAACACTGTAAATCACAGTCTGGTTTACTGAATGCTGTGCCAAGCAGATGACACCAAGCTGGATTAATACAAAGCTCAGCTGGGAAGAAGAGCTTCCCAGACAAGGCAGAAAAGATCCCGCCATTGTTTGTGGATCTCAAGCAGAGTACTCAGTTGACAGGGAAAAAAAAACCACTCAAGGTCCCAAAGTCTCCAAAACCAGAATGGCTTGAAGGATATCTCCAGCTTTGACTTAGTAAACTTAATCAGACAGAATTATGACATTTATTAATTGCACAGCATAGTAAGTGATTCACACACACACATCCCCATACAAATCACTAATTCCTTTGTTTATATACCAGTAAGTGTATTTTTCCCATTTCTTCAGTTATCACCCTTTTCAGTAGCCTCTACAAATAAGGAAAAGAGATGAACACAAAACAGCCCCAGGGTACATGTGCTGTATCAGGTACAGCAGGCAGCCTGTCCACCCAGTTCCAATTCACATTAACAGAGACCCCATGAAAGCGGCTATGTGAGCATGGATGTGGCTGCTCACACACCAACAAACAGTAAATCCTTGACAGCCGTAGACACACCCTGGTTTTCGTCTCACGGACTCTGTGGGGACACATGACAGCATCCGCTTCTTACCATCCCTGCTGACACTGAGCTTTAAAGCCTCTGCTGTCCCCAGCTCCAGCCAAGCTGGAGGGCAGCAAAGACTAGCGAGTCAGGAAAACAAGTCAGCCACCACACCATTCCCCTACTGCGCTTTCTTTATGAGAAACAGCTGAACTCGACCCACAGGACAGGCATATAGAAGGGGAGGAGGGGAAAAGCAGCTATTTCTTTGTAAAATCAGTCAAAGCGTTGGTTCATTGAAACACTGCCCTGAAAGGCCCTCAAACGCATCCAGCTACCCAAAGCCGCGCGGCCGCGGGCAGCGCCTCTGCCCCTCAGGGCAGGGGCCGCGGGGCTCGTACCTGGCCGGGCTCCTGCGGCTCCCTCGGGGCGCTACGGGCGGGGCTGCGGGCAGCACCCCCGGGCCCGTGCCGGGCAGGGGTCGCCCCATGCCGGGCAGGGCAGCGGGGCCCCGGCACGGC
>VYZP01049614.1:14685-24827 GCA_013400635.1 Hypocryptadius cinnamomeus | reverse complement strand
GACTGAACTACTTAACCCACTTGTGATAACTTGGTTATTCAGGTCTGTCTGCCTTGAGCTTGGATAGATACAATGATCTTCTATTCCTTGAAAATATCAGCACTGCAACTTCTGTAAGTTTGGGATAGATCAGTGAACATTTGATCACCCATTCAATGGAAGTTGTGGTTCTGTAAACTTTGCAGTTCTCACTCCCATCAGAGGTAAACAGAAGGTGACAAAGTAATACCAATTGAAAATTTTTTCCATTCATTTGACCACCTAACCTATTGATTATGTTTTTCAAAACAGAAAAGGGATATTTTGTGATATAGAAAAGCTGCTTTAAGTAAATATATTGGGGCAGTAGTGCAATAGTGTTGTTGGTTCAGTATTTCTCTGTAAACAGGCCTGTGGCAAGACAGACAGAAAGGTATGCTTTGTCCAACAGCTGTCTCCTGTATTCACTAGCATTTTTTTATGTGCTTAATCACGTAACCTACTATATCAACATAAATTAAATTTAGTCTTAAGAAGACTGATTTAATCTGAAGAATACATTTTGCACCAGTCTTGGACATGATGGGTTGGGATGCTAATGTATTTAGGCCTTAAAAAGTACAAAAATAAAAGCTCCCCCACCTCAGAGCTCAGTAAATAAAGAAATAAAGCAGTTTATGTTGTGGACACGCTCTCAATATTTCCTGCACACTGGCGGAGCAGCGCACATCACGAAGATAATAATATAAGCAGTAAAATACCCCAAGCAAACAGAAAGCATCTGTAGGTCTTGCCTTGCTGGCTGATATTATTGGGATGGTTGTTTTTAGCTTACTATGCCATTAATGCTTTGCAAATGTATATGTGCATGCTGAGGGTTGGTCAGGAATTGAACTGTGTTTATAATGGTTCTATTCAATTGCTGCATTGTGCCTGGATGCCTGCAGATATGTAAGAGCACAGGAAAGGTACTCAAGAAACTATTAGACCATGGCTGGTCCACCAGCCCTAGTCACAGGAGAATGTAATGGGCCGTAAACAGGATGTAAAGAAACATTTGGAAAGATGTTTGGAGAAGTCCTGGCATGTAACTCATGAGGTGTTTATTGGTGGATGTCCCCACATTTCTTGTAGAAAACAGATGAAATTCCCTTGAAATGTGTATTGAGCCTCATCTAAGCTCTCTCCTTGGCTTTAGCAGGCTGGGGATCAAGTTCATGTTGGAAATTCTCAATTCACACTGCTGGATGCAGTCAGAACCCACGACTCTTGTTCAAGCTGTTGCAGCCTGTGCTGCCTTCAGCCCCAAATCAGCACTGGCAGTACAGCTCTCCTGGCTGCAAATATAGAAGTTAGAAAATGTCTGATGTTAACTTGGTTTTAAGTGTTACTTGATGGAATCGCCTCTGGGAGTATGAGTTTGCGGAGCCTTGAGATCTCCTGACCTTTTTTGTTCAGTCTTTCCTTGTAGAGGTAAATGGGCCATTTTGCTGGCAAATGGCAATTGTAAGCATAATTCCAAAAGGGTTCCTCATAAGAGGATTTTAGCAACACAGGTAATGAAGCCCCACTAAGAAGGCAGGCTCCCTTTCAAGAATCAACAGTCCTCAGGTCAAGAAGTCAGAGACTTTCCCAAAAGTTAACTTGGGCAAAAGAAATGAGTTTATCCCACTGGCTCTGANCAAAAGAAATGAGTTTATCCCACTGGCTCTGAAAAAGCTGTTAGCAGTACACATCCATAGAATTGTCTTCCTGACTGTGTGCATTTAGGTTAGTTCTGGATTCCCTTTTTAGACTGAACTGTTTAACAGAGGTATGGCAGCAGCTTCAAAAAATGCTGATTCCTGTCTCAGGCATAACAAATTTCACAGTATATTCTTTAATTCCTATTTCTATAGCAGTTTGTAAAGCATCTTCACTTACAGATTTTTAGTATTCTGTTAGAAGTAAATTTGGGAATAGGGTCCTTCAGGTAAGGGGCTAGTTGCAGAAGTGTCTAAGTCCTTTGGTCATTGCATTTTACAAGAACTTCAGATTTTTGCAACTGAAACTTCTGAAAGGTTCATATAAAAATGAGATTGCTGTATTTATGGGAAAATCTTGATATCATCTTGCTGTTATGTGAGGCATTTAAGATATCCTGAAATATCTTTAAAGATGAAACAATGGGAAGCTGCTTACCTCATGACATAATAAGGCAAAATAAGGTCAGGAAAAAAGTCATGGTTGCAGCTCCAGCAACAGGACTGAATCAGTTATTTGTAAGAAATCATTTATTTGCCAAATACAGCTTTTCTTGTCCCATCAAATATACACAAGTTGATCAGTCTCTTTGATTCAGGAATCGTTGGAATTTATTTGATGACTGCTTTCAAAACTTATATTCTGTGGACTCTCTGTAAAGGGAGGTGAAGGAAGGATGGCTGTGGTTTTAATACTATTTGCAAAAGCCTATTCTGTAATTTTCCTCTCTGGCATCCATCTTATAAATTTGCATTACATGATGCCAGGCATTTAGGAGACTATAGTTTTGATGAAAGGAAGTAGCAAGTTCAGCTTTCATACAAAAGTTAATGTTCATGCAGCAAGAGTTAATGTTTAGCAGATAGGAGGCTTCACACAGGTTTCTGCATCCTCAAACATCCTTCATATTGTATTTATTTTATTAACCATATGACTGAAGTGGTAAACAATAAATAGAAAAAGAAGGTCATGATGTTGCATGGATGAAGTGAGGAACGGGGTGTGATTATTTCATGAGTGCACTGATTCAGAAGCTCAGGGTGAAGCTAGATGCTTCTTTTCACTGCATGTTAGGGCAGAAACATGTCATAAGTAGTTGCTGGTATGCTGCATTCATAAAAGGAGCACAGCATTCACTTTCCAGCCACCAGAGAGTAAAGGAAAGACAGAGAGCTGCAGACATCTGTTACTGTGTTTGCTTACCTACCCCTGTTCCTGGAGGTTTTGAAGCAGGATTTGAAAAGTGCATGTGACAGTCATTGTTTCTGGCCATACTTTACAACAACCTGCTGACTTTAAAGGGCCAAAATTTGGACCTGCATTATTTAGCCAGTGGTACACACAGGGCACTGTCAGTGAAAAGGCTGGGAACAAAATTTAGTTCCTAGTTTCCTGTCTATTATTTAGTACATATCTGATTTTAAATCTATTTTCTGCATACCCTTGCGTGCATATTCATTGGCACATGTGCTTCTTGCCATTATGGGGCAGATCCCATAGATTTTCTGCGTCATTAGTACAGAGAGCCAGTCATTAAAAAAAACAACAAAAAGCTTATTTGCCTGAGCCGTTAAGATTTTTTCTCACAGTTCTCCTGTGGCGCCTGTCACTAGCAGTCAAATAAGGACAATTTTACCATTCTCTCCTGCTGCTCTAATTTTTTTTTTCAGTGCCAGTACATGTATTTGTTATTCTTTATAACTCCCTTTGAAGTTGGGAATCCAAGGGGAATCTAAAACCGACCAGATGTTTCTGCTGCTGGAGACACAGAAGACAGCAAGGATTAAGTTTAACTGAAACTTAGTTGTCTACAAAACCCCATTACAGTGAGAATTCTTCCTCAGTTAGTTTTATTTATTATTTATATTTGCACTTGCCATCCTGGGTAGGTGATACCTAAAGTCATCTGGCCTGGGAGAAAAATGGATGATTTATCCAAGTAAATAGTGTATCAGCAGCTGCCTGAGTTGATTTCCCTTATGGGGTTTCAGTTCCATTACACTGCATATTTCCCACCCACACTCTTTATACAGTATTTCATGTTGAGGAAAATCATTCCCATCTCTGTAACTTCAGAGAGCAGATATGTGGAACCATCCAGGGAGAGGGCAGTGCAACTCCTGTGTGCGTGGGGAGGGGTGACATACTTAAGAAGGTACTGGCCAGAAAACAGCACGAGATTTTTAACTCCTTCTCCTGTCATGGCTGAAAGGTGAGAGAAAGGAATAAAAGCTGGCATGGGAGACTGGGTATGAGAAAGAAGGGTTATGCTAACCTTCTCAAAGTGAGAGCAGCAGTCGTCTCTCAGGTGGGAAAGGACAGGAAGAAATGGTTTTTGTTTACTTCTGAGTTCAAGTAAGATGCCGTTGAAGCTGCAAGACAAGAAAAAAGTTCTAAAACAGTCTGTGATATGAAATACATGTAGTCCTGTACAGTATCCATCTCCAAATTAGGCGGTGGGCAATCCTGCTGGCCTGCTTCTGCAGTGGTGAGAAATAACCCACGAGAGAAAGGAGTGCATGTTCAGGCCTCACAGAGGTCCAAATGGGAAGGCAGAAGCAGAGCAAGACCTTGGTCTCTCTTTACTTTGGGCATAGCTTAAGATAAAATTTGGATCCGCTTTCAGATTTTAAACACTTCAGGTTTCTGGATAACTTGGTTACCAAGTTATCTCATCTGAGTTTGTGGGACTGCCTGTCCCTGTGCCCGTCTGTCACACCCGTGCGTAGCTGTTGAGTGTGCCGATACCATTCAGCTGAGTCAGAAAGAACTGAAAAGCTGATTTGTTTTCTACAGAATGGGTATCCAAGGAGAGGAGAAAAACTCGGAGTAGTGCCCCTGCTGAGGGAAAAACAAGCAGAACTTATCATCTAAGCATGTTTGGCAGAGGACAGTTGGCTGGCCAGCACAGAAGAGTCACAGCACAGGCTGTCTTCTGCTCACCAAGAACATTATCTTTGTTCTGGAGAGAAGACCAAAGACAGTCGTCCTCCTCTTGTCTGCTGCTCACAGGCTCTGATTGCAAATCTATAGGAAGACAGACTTTATCAGTATCTGTTTCATGTCTGAGCTAGTTTGGGTTTTTTGAAGTCCAGCCCTCTTTCGTGTTGATAAGTCAAGGTACATCTCTGGCAGATAGCATTTTCCCTTTCCTCTCTGCTGTGGGATTCCAGCAGCTCTTCCCTGATTTTTCTGTGTATGGATTCACTTGATTGTTTCACACCAAATCTCGCTCCTTCTCAAGTCTTGATGTCACAGCCACCATAACTGAGAAATAGTATTGGACTCTGCCTAAGTTTCTCTTTTAATTGGCCAGATGGATCTCTAACACCTTCACCGAGGCACTGTCCTCCATCATTAGCTGTTGGAGTTGCTGCCTAATATTGCAAGGCCCTGCACACCCCCCTAATTTGTTTTTAAACAGGAAAATCAAAAGCCTGGTAATTGTACAGAGCCTCCCAATAAACACCAGGTAAAATGCATGCACTGTAACAAGCTCTCTTCAGAACAGCAAAAGGGAGTGGAGCAAATGATTTGCTAGTGCCTATACTTACTTAAAGCTGCTTTTCTTATTTCAAAATATAAAAAGAAATTAGGTCCTGGAAACACTGGGTGATTTGGGATGTTCTGTAAGGTTTTGAGGAAAGATAAAAAGAAAAAAGTAATCACATGTTTTTATATTTTTAGGACCTGAATTTCCCAGCTTTGTATTGAAGGGAAACAGTTTAAAATCAGAGAATTTTGGACTTAGGTATTTTCTCTTTTTTATTTTTTTGTCAAGGCATCAAGGCAGATGGTATGAAAAGTATTTATATTGGTCTCTCTGCTGACGGAGCTTAACCTAATAATCCAGGACTTGGAACTGGGTGCTTCAATAAAAACACTTTCTGAGAGATTTTTCCACTCAAAACACCAGGAGAAGTTTTTTAATTGACAACATCAAAAATTAGTATCCTGCCAGGACTACATTTCTTTGCACCTTATTACTCAGAACAAAAGATTAATATGTTCTCATTCTGAGCAGGAGAGTTTTCAATAAATTTTTCCTTAATTAAACCGAAAAAGAAGTGAAATGGTTTACCACAGGATTGTGAGAGTGAAATGAGGAAAAGCCCAATTCCATGTGTGATGTGCTGACCCTGGCTGGTCTGTAGGGTCCCACCAAAGCCACTCTATAACTCCCCTCCTCACCTGGACAGGAGAGAAAAAATATTATTCTTGGGTTGTGATAAGGACATGGAGAAATCACTCAGCAATTACCATCATGAGCAAAACAAACTCAACTTGGGGAAAATTAATATAATTTATTTCAAGTCAAATCAAAGTAGGATAAAGAGAGATAAAACCAAATCTTAAAAAACTTCATTCCTCCTTTCTTCTTGAGTTTCTCTTCACTCCTGATTCCCTCTGTCCCCTCCCTGCAGTGACACAGGGGGATGGGGAATGCAGGCTGAGGTCAGATCATCCAAGTTGTCTCTGCCAATCCTTCCTCCTTAGGGGGAGGACTCCTCACACACTTTCCCTACTCCAGCATGGGGTCCTCCCCATGGGAGACAGCCCTCCATGAACTTCTCCAACCTGAGTCCTTCCCACTAGCTACAGTTCAGTACAATCTGCTCCAGCATGGGTCCCTTCCACAGGGTGCAGTCCCTTCAGGAACTGGCTGCTCCAGTGTGGATCTCCCACAGTGTCACGAATCCTGCCAGCAAACTTGCTTCAGAGTGGACTTCTCTGTCTCTGAGGTCACAGGTCATGCCAGGAGTCTGTTCCAGCGTGGGCCTCCCAAGGGGATGTGGTCTTCTTCAGGAACCCACTAGCACTATTGTGGTGTCTTCCTTTGGCTGCAGGTGGCTCTTGCTGCACTACAGACCGCTGTGGGGGCTCATTCTGCCTCACCATGGTCTGCACCAGGGGCTGCAGGGGAATTGCTGCTCCAATGCCTGGAGCACCTCCTGCCCCTCCTTCTCCACTGACCTTGATGCCTGCAAAGTTGTTTCTCTCACATATTCTAACTCCTTTGTGCTGTTCTTCAGTTTTTTATCCCCCTTTTCATTGTCCCAGAAGAGCTGTGACAATCGCTGATGGGCTCAGTGTCTTGGCCAGCGTGAGTTCATCTTGGAGCCATCTGGCCTTGGATCTCTTGGATATAGGGGAAGCTTCTGGCAGATTCTCAAAGAAGCCACCCCTATAGCCCCCTTGCTACCAAAGCCTTTCCATACAAATCCAATATCTATATCAGTTATTTCTTTGTCCTAGTTTTAACATTTTATTCTCTTCTGGTGATAGCTCTCTTCTCTTGTTTTTGATGGTTTGCTAGGTATTTTGAACTTTACAGAGTTACCTCAGTCATTGAAATTAAGAAGTCTCAGCTTTGAAAATCCCAAATTAAATTGTGATTCTGAGTTCCCCTTAGTTGTGAGCACCTTGACATGCAGAAAAGGCAGCATTCCCCTTTGTTCTCTTTTAGTCTGAACTTCATCCTATAACCCAGCTGTAGTGGAGAAAACGGAAAGACTGAAGCCAACGGATAAGAAGATAACATGGTTCTAATCTAAAATTTGAAGCTCAGCACTGTGCAGCCCCCACCTGCATTTTTAGATTTTTGTATGTGTGTGTTCTTGAGACATTGCATTTGAAATATATACAGGAAACTAAGCTTAGCTGGAGGACTGTAACTTATAAACATTTTCCCATGCATGTTTTGATAGAATGGTATGGGGGCGTAGGGCAGGGCTGTGGATTTAGAAGATACTTTTATGCTTTGGTAACACAATCCATAGTCCATTTTAGACTTAGTTCTGATTAACCAAAGATATTCAGCTGTGCTATGAAAGTTAGCAAATAGTGAAACAGGTTCCTCAGTATTGTGACGCCAGCACTCCAAAACAGCCTGACCAGGTGGGAGGTTACACCCTACTTTGCTAGGTCATTTTGTGATGTTTTTCCAGCTGCCCTAAAGTGTCTTGAAAGATAATTTAGTGCCATTTACAGTTGTCTTCTTCCATATAGGAGTGCTGCAGGCAAGAGTGTACAGTGGAAAGGGCCAGGTCTGCCAACAGTAGGTGCCAAGGACATGTCTTACCTGTTGTCAGTAACATACTGTCTTATACAGTCAAACAGGAATCTCTCTTTTATCTCTTGCAGTCTTGAGTATTAGACTATATAGGCAATGAGTCCAAACCAACAGGGAGCCAGAGGGTAAATTGCACATCTGACTGTGAGAGTCATCATCAGACCAAGTACTCCATCAGGTCAGTTGGAAAAGCATCGTGTTACTGAGAGGTAGCGCTGGATTTGTGTTGTGCCCAGCCTGCTCAATTAGAGAGGGAGGATTAGATAGCCCATAATATAGCTGTGATACTCTTGAGCACCGATGGGTTACAAGTCCTTCTGCTGTGCTCAGAGTAGCACATGTGTGAATAGGGTAAGGACTTGTATGCAGCCCCAGTACCCCCAAATTGTCTGAGTTATTCCAGCAAAGCAGCACAGACCTCTGTGGAGCACATTCTCCACCAGTCTGCAGGCATTTGTGTTCTGTTGGTCTTGGAAAACATTATGCCTCCTGTTCTCAAACAGTGTTCCTATTTCCCTCATGGTTAAACAGCTGCCTTGCAGTTGTGGTCCTTAGATCTACCTTTTTTAGATCTGCAGTTTGCCCCATGGCCTCTTTCATCTTCCTTTCCCCGGCCCTGGACAGATTCTGAGCTCCCTGCTAGCTTGCTGTTGCTTTGTATCTGCCCTCTGATTGCGGGTGCTGGTGTTCTGACAGTCTACCCAAATTCTTTGTTGCTCAGAGGAAATAATAACTCTCATTCAGCTGCTTTCTTAGCATTTATTGTGACATCCAAAGACAAATGCAAACTCATCTCTAGAATCATTATTCTCTTTGAAGAACAACGGATTGTCAGGGGAGACATTTTTTTGTGTGGATTCACTTAGAAGTTCTGTCCCCTAGTGTGGTTCTCCAGCTGCCCCTGTCATATCCTCCGTTGTTGTTTATCCAACTTTTAATAATTTCCTTTTCATGCTAGGAAGGGCCACATAATTTTCTCTCTCTGTGTGCATGTATTTGTATCTACTTCATGTTTTTTCATTTCTCTCAATTCATAACATACAAAATGTATAGGAAAAGGCATTCACTGAAATAAGTACATTTATTATTTATGCATGGTTTGTATTTTTGGCCTAAATTTTGTTGAGTGCCTAAGGATTTTGTGCACCTCTATTTAGTCATCGAGATATTTCTTGATCACCTCACATCATGACTAATTTTTGGAAGAGACATACTGATTTGTGAATAGGGTACACTAGCTTCTGTGTAGAAACAAATGGAGGGGGACCCTTGTTGGGGTTACTAGGAGCGGTAGAGACTATAAACATCATTCTTTGTAATCAAAAGAAAGAATATCATTTAATATATTGCCAACCACACTGCTTCCCTCTCTGAGCATCAGCTATTTATTTATGTTTTCTGGATCACTAAGGCTACTTTGAGATACCACTGTAATACCTGAATGGCTTTGGTTAAATTATTTTGGTTTTGAGTCATCTCTGTTTCTGATGGGGGATCAGGCTTGGTCTGGAACCAGCTAGAGGTGGTAGCTTAATTTGCTCTATTAACATAAGATTTCACCTTGAAGTGTTGAGATCAGCATAAGGCTTGCCTTTACAGGAGCATGCACAAATATGAGGGTGGAAAATTTCTCAGAGAAACTGTCATTCCAGCCCTATGGGTAGAGTAGGAATGTTGTTTATTCTGCTTGCAATAGCAATGGCACTTTACCTTGTAGCAAAAGGAACAGAAGGAAGCAGCAAAGGGAATGTCCCTCCAGTCATGACTCTGGTTTTGACAGTTTAAGCTTTGGGATAGCATGGGGGAAAGAAAAGAAAAAAAAAAACAAAACCACACCAAAAATGATGACTTGCAAGTAATCAGGTACAACATCACTGGTTGTGGCCGGGGACAGGTAAAAACAGAGGAGAATCAGTGGGAAACATTAGAAAGTGCAGGCCTTGTCCTGCTGGAGTGAGCAGGACTTTTTTGGCATATTTTTTTCAGTTTTGTGTCCCTAAAACATCCCAAACTCATGTAAAATGTACTTAAGAGGAAAACCGAACACCATACCAGCCTGAAACACCTCAGCCCTAGGCTGTCCCACACTTTGGCACCACTCTCCCAGAGGACGTGGGGAAGCAGCAGTATGTTCTGCCTCCCAGGGACAATGGGCTGGAGGCACTGGGCATTGAGGGCAGCTCAGGCACAATAACAGTGGCCTTCCAATGAGGTTAGATAGATACCAAGGTTAGATTGATCTGAAGGTGGAAATTGTGAATCCGAGGTGAAAAGGTTCCTCATACCGGGATCTGTTGTGTGAGCGCCAGATCTCTGCCTGGCTGTGAGCTGCTGCACAGCTTTTCTT
>VYZP01049614.1:0-14662 GCA_013400635.1 Hypocryptadius cinnamomeus | reverse complement strand
CTGCACAGCTTTTCTTTCTATGTTTTGTTTAAAATTTACCCCAAAGTGTTTGTAGGGTAATAGTGATTTTTCTTTCTTGCATTAACACAAGTGTAAGCTATGTATTGGATTTATAAAATAAGGATTTTACGGGCATGAAGCACATAAACATAGATACATTCTGGTTTCTTTTTCCTTTCCTTCCCAAGTTTATGCTGCACAAAGAACTTATTAAACCAGATACAGTTATGGCGTTGTTGGCTTTAATCTGCACAAGATTTTTAAATCTTTTCTCACATTACAACATATTTAACTGTTCCTTTAATCGCAAAGAGGAATTCTGTGGTTGTGAGCAGAGGAATATGAAAGGTATAGTGGCTTTCCTGTGAGAGGAATATGAGAATATTCACTGACAGAGGAACTCTGAAGAACAATTATCCCAAGCTGTGTCTTTGACAATGCTGTCAGATTTTCCACTTCCATGAGCACATCTGGGCATGTGGTGCCAGGGTGAGAAATTCCACAGTGGCTGGAGCTTTGGGTGCTGGCCTGGCTGGCAGTGTTGGAAGTCAGGAGTCGGGAGCTGGAAAGAAAAGAAAGATGACTTTCTACAGCTTTGAGACAGTAAGGGGAAAAAAAGCCCCAAACCACCAGTTTGGAATGTGAGGAAGGGGTCTTTGGAAGATGCTCCTTTCCAGTCTTCTGTGCCTCAGAGGCTGAGTTTGATCTTGAGATTCAGGTTCTTAAGATACATGTACTGTATTCTAAGACATTTGCTCCTCTACCTCCAACTGAAGATTTGTTCTTGTGCAGCTTACTTATATATCTGTTGAAAGCTTTGGAGGTTGGTTTGTTTATTTATTGAATTTTCTGTATCACTGGTACCTAGGATTTTTGTTGTTTACGTTTGTTGTTGTGGTGTTTGGGGTTTTTTTTAGGGGGAAGGGTGGTTTGATGGTTTTGTTTTGATTTGGTTTTTTGTAATCCAAGTATTTGGTAACTGAATGTGGAAGGTCTGAAGGATAAAGAAGTGATGCAGGTCTTACCCTGGTGCACACTGAAGTCTGAGGTCTGTTTGGATGCAGTTTCAGCCACACCTGATTTTGCTGGGGTCAGTCAAGGGTATTGTTTCTCTGACTTTTACCAGTGTATTAGCTAGACTTCAAGATGATGAAGTTGGTTGCATCTAGGGAGGCAAGGAATTGAAGAGGTTCTGAACAAGCAGCAGAGGAGACAGCACATTCCTCGTTTTCTAGTGGTTGAAGTACTAGGGATTGTTTCTCTTGTATACATCCTGTTTTATATGTTCCTTGAAATTAAAAGTTTGATCACCCTATGTTACACTTTCTGTTTTGAGCATTACGTGCTGTTCTTCATAACTTTCAGGATTTCTAGTTAGGAATGGTTTACTGAATACTTGAGTTTGATAATCTTTGGGACTCTATCTAAAAGATTGCCTTCTTAAATTATCATATAGATTGCTTGCTATGTCAGATTGCCTTGACTTTTAGCTACTGTTTTGTCTTAGTGTTTGGAAGGAATGGTCTCTTTTCTCATTTTTTGTATGAGTTGTTTCATAGAGCTGTTCCCTGGCCTACCTTTTTAATGTTTTCTAATTTCTTTGTTGAAAACTTGGGAATGCTGGATAATTCCCTAATCAGGCAGACAGCTAAAATAATGGACCTCAAAATGTAGGCTGTTAATTATTTTTCAGTGCAGTAGCAATGTAATGTGTGACAATGGAGCTTTTTGGTAACAAGTGAAATAATTTTGGACATACTGGAGACTAGAGTGATTAGCACTTAAATAACACCACACTTCTGAGGATAGCAAAGCACTTCATAGCATTTAATGAAGGAGGCCTTCCTTACACACCCAAAGGATGTACTCTGCTGTTTCTAACTCTGTTCACAGGGAAGAGAGGAAATGGTTCAGGAAGAGGTGAGGGACAAGGCAAAGTTATAATTAGTGGTTGTACTGTCTGATGATAGTAAAGCATAGACCAAAAGACTCCATTTTAGTCCTTTGCATGAACCCTAGAGGGACTCATTTCCAGCAGGGCATTTCTGCAGCAGCTAATGCCTTACCAGGCTTGACACAACCTGACAGAATGGTGGCTGGAGGGAAAAAGCCCTTCTGCAGGTTCATGCCATGGCTAAAGAGGGAAGGGAGAATATAAACACTTCATAAAACCATGAGTAGACAGCTGCTTATGGATGCAGAGGCTGGAGGAATGCAAGAGGAAGGAAGAAAATAAATGAGCTGGTGTGTATCTGAGAGGGAGAATTAGTACATGTTGAGCCCAAGAATGGGCAAAGGAGAGAAGGGCATGGAATACAGTCATATTTGCTTTCAGCTACTCAAACATAAAAACTCATTTTCCTGTGTAATCACCGCTGAAAATCCAAGTATTTTGCTGCTAGTGCTCAGCTCTGAAAAACCAAGTTTTCTACCTGTGTTTCGCAACACCTTTGAATATGTAATGAATATCACCGTGTTGTGGCCTACCAGGATTATTTCAGGGTAATGGTCAACTTGAATTTGTTAGCCTTTATGTGGAAAGGGTTGAGGCCATTATCTTGTGGTTGCCCTGGCTAATTGTTTTAGCATTTTAAGAGTACTGTGAACATCTTCTTTGTGTGCTCAGCCTGTCCACGAGGAAGGGATATCAGACCCCAGAGTCAGTCTTAAATTCCTTTATAAATAGCTACAGCTGGTTTGCTGTGATGTTTTTCCTCAATAATTGCAGTAAATGTGAACTTTAAGTTGTATCAAGTCCTAATGTGTTGGGTTTTTCTTTTTACTTTGGCTTCGGCAGTATTTTGTTTCTAAATTTTTCAGCAGATTTGTTTCTAAATTTTAAGAGAAACCTCCCTAAGCATAGAAATACAGGACTAAATTTGATTTCTGGTCATTAATATAGCCTTAAAGCAAACAAAGTGGGCATGAAGGGTGATAGCTGTGCTTGATTCTTAGGCTTGACTTTGGTGTAATAGACAAGCTCCCTTTAAATTCGATATTATGGTCTTATGAATAGGCAGGGAGAAAGGCAGGTATCTTCAGACATACATATGTGTGTGTGACATTTAAAAATTGTCTTACTTGAAAAAATGCCATCACTGTTACAATTTATTCACTGCTGAAGCATACACAGAGCTGAAAAAGGACTGTGCTGATTAATGAGACAATTATACACATTAATACCAGATTAATCAGACTTCATACTTTTAGGACAACAACATAAAGACATAAATACAGTTTTGAAAAGCATTATCCTATCTGTTGTCCCTAGCTAGCTTGGCTGAGATGTACATATTGATGGTTGGACTTCACAGTGCTGAAGCACTGTCACTCAAAACAAGCCCCACACATTCCTAATTATGAAAACAAAACACCAATAATCTGAAAGACTTAACCAAGCCTATGAAGGAACTTTCTGGTTGGCTGATACAGGGTGATGATACAGGAATGCCACCATTCAGACCCATGCCATGGGTTCTAAGCTATTATGTCCTAGATCCTGAATAGATGCAACATAAAAAGTCTGTCTTTGGGATCCATGTTTTGTAGCAGCCTGGATACACTCTCCTGACTTTTTTGAAAACCATGACTCTCATGCAGTTGTATCTGACCCTGACATAAAATGCTGTTGGTGTGAAATAATGAAAGTTTTCAAAGAGGTTATCAGAGATTTGGCTATGAGCAAACAAACATACGCTGAAGTCCCACTACTGCAACCAGCCAGCAAAAGGGTACCTCTGAAAGCTCACACATTTACTGCATAAAACACATTTTCAGGCAGAATAATGTTTCTTTAATTATTCCTGTCATAGAAGGTGGTCCTTGGCCTAGTTTCATATTGCCTCTGCAATGTGAAATGTGTTAGCCTTGAGCATGTAGCATTTGCAGATGAGTTTGGAGGCAGTCTCATTTAAGCTCAAGAACCCTTAGTGTTTCTCATTTCAGGGAGTCTTGTGCACAACAGTGTTGTGTTTAGTTGTGACTATCAAGTTGTACCACCATTCTTTAGGGCTGACTTTAGCACTCCCATGGCCCCATGGCTCCTCACTGGCTCTTTAGAGGCCTTTTGGCTTTTTGTTTTTATTATTTTTGGGTTTTCCAGTCTTATTGCAGTTTTCTTTCTAAACGGTAGACAGAGGTGACTCATGCTGTTGACTCTGTGACCTGCTTCTCATTTCACCCCCCATCTGCTTAAAAAGTTTAGTAGTTGGCACAATGTCTTCTGGGACTGATGTCTGAGCAATGGACCATTGAAAAGCAAAATGAAATATAAAACTCCTTTTGTGTCAGGAGCTCTGGATCTGCAAGTGAACACCTGCTCTGCTGATCACTGAACCTAGGGAAGGGAAGAAAGAGGAGGAATCTCTTGAGACTCAAAATGGCCTACTGAAAGTCAAATCCCCATTTTTCTTGCTGTATTAGCTAGTAGGAGTAAAAGTGAAAAATGGCCTTTTTTTGTTGTTCTTCATATGAAATACATTGAAATGTCAGGAAGAAACTAAGTAGTTCAGTGAGGAACGAATGGTGCAGGCTATGGATTTTTGTTTTGGTTTTACCATCAACTCACTGTGTGACTTTGATCATGTGTCTTAGTTTTACCCTGTATAAAGTGAAGCCTGGAAAAATACGCAGTGTGGTTTTTGATGTTACACTTTATTTATATAGATTCCCAGGGACCCCGCCGTGCTTTAGTGACTGTCCCCCTATTATGGCAGTGCCACGTAGACTTCAACAACTTAGAGCTGAGCTGAACTCTGACAGGTAGAAACTTCATTATGCTAACTTTCCCCACAGCTAGCTTCTCCCATCAAAAAACAAGCCTTGCTTTAAGCCTCAGTGAAGTAACAGCACATTTCTGGTTATCTGAAGAGTCTCAAATATAGCGGAATGAATTTATTAATGGTGTATTCCCTCACAGCAAACAGATTTGTGCTCTCCCGTAATTAAGCACTACAGAAATAGTACTTGTCACCTTCCCTTTAGAGAAAGTGAAAATAGCCACCATACAGTGTTAGGCAGTTTTCTCCAAAAATAAAGTTTTATTGTTGAATCCTTACAAGTCTTATATTAACAAAAACATATGTTTTATTTTCTTGGATGTTAATACAGTTTTTTGTTTGCATATAAATGTTCTTGTGAAGTGTTTATACCACTCTGAAGGAAGAACACTGTTCACACATGAAAATCTGTAAATGAAACCAACTTAAAGCAAAAGTAAAGCTAGCACATCTGTTTTCATATCTGAGAGAGTAAACCAGATGTGTGTATGTATAATATATACATGCTAGTAGTAGATGTTAAATTAGATTTTAAGAAATTGTTCCAGCATAATAGCCTAAAATGTTATTAGTAACATAGATAAGGAAATTACTTAATAAAAAATATATGATTTTTAACCTGACAGTGTCCCTCTTAATTAAGTTATGAGATCCTTAGATGAGTGATGTTATAACAGTGCAGTGTGTAGCTTCTATTATTTATAAGGCAATGCCAAAGAGCTAGCTCAAACCGATTAAAGCAAGGAAAATCTCATTGAAACTTGCCATTCTGAGCAAGTGAATGCTGAATCTTTCTAGAGAATTCATGCAGCTTTGGCATCTCAAACATAGTACCCGGCTAGATCTTTCCATGCAGGAATTGCACATTAGGGGAAAATAATGATAATAATAATAAATTAATAAAAAGCGAGATCTTGGCAGGTTTTTAAATATTAAAAAAAAAATCCAAGTATTTCAGTTGTGGTGATGGGTGCAATATAAGTTAGAAATCTGGGTATCCTCACCTACCGTACAAAGTCAGCCCTACTAGTGCAGGGAAGGTTTTAGCACTGAGCTGTGCTGAGCGCTCTGAGCTCCAGGCAGCCGCAGGGCTGAGCAGGGAGGATGGAGTGTGATGGGAGGATGGATGCTGTGTGATGGGAGGATGGAGTGTGATGGGAGGATGGAGTGTGATGGGAGGATGGAGTGTGATGGGAGGATGGAGTGTGATGGGAGGATGGAGTGTGATGGGAGGATGGAGTGTGATGGGAGGATGGAGTGTGATGGGAGGATGGAGTGTGATGGGAGGATGGAGTGTGATGGGAGGATGGATGCTGTGTGATGGCAGAATGGTGGTGTGTGATGGGAGGATGGAGTGTGATGTGCAGCAGGGCTGTGTTGGCACCGGGCACTGCTGAATCATTTCCGTCCCTCTCGCTGCAACGACCAGGGAGGCCAAGATTAGCAGCTCACCCAGGTCCCAGCTGCAAGCCCAGCCCAGCCCAGCTGAGCAGTAAAACAGCAGGATCCTTGAGAGAGTTTGTGATCTCCAGATTGCAAATTGCTTTTGAAGGTCATGTATCTCATATCTTTCTTTGCCTGTGGAATATGTCTTACGGTTGTCACTGTACAGAAATTAGAAATAGTGCCTGGTTCTGAAGGCAGGAAAGCTGGTTGCTCCTGATGTGTTTTTAAAAGGATAAATATTGCTTTTGTTGATGGTTAACTTATCATTACTGATTTTTTTTTTTTTAACCTCTGCCCAATTATTTTATCAGTTAGGTACTTTAGTAATTAAATTATCTACAATTTAAGCAAATAAATAATAAGAAATCTTAAATCCCAGAGATATTGAAATCAATCATAAATATTTTCTTTCTGGGTCCCTGATTTTATCCTAAATTTCAAAATCATTGAAGTATGATTGATTAGTATCTCTTACTTTCTCGTTCCTGTTCCCACCACTCTTGAAGGCTGTAAAAATCATAAATTATGTGGAATTTCAATTAAACTGAATGCAACATGAGCAGGTTATAGAGAAGAACTTGTAAGGTACTTGCAACTTTTCTCCTAGCCTGACTTCAGAAAAATCCTTAGCAAATAATGATGTAGTTAATTTTAAAGGCTTGATTCTGGGAATATTGTTGAAGCAGTCGAAATACAAAATTGCTAAGCAGATATTTAAGAAAATATGTCTAATATCTTAACATGATTATAAATTTAAGCTAGTTTTCCATAGTAGTTCAAGCTCTAACCCCTAGAACTGGTAGACTGTAATCATGTCTTATACTGATCATGCTTGGCATGGAAAATGAACGTATGCAAGGCTTAGATTAGCCATGCACCACAGATGTATTCAATGAGCCTGTTTCCTGTTTTGCTTTATAAGCCCCCCCAATCCAATCCTTTAGAGACATTTTTATCTGCTAATAAGCATAATTGCAGTCATTCCTGCTGTCATTTATAAAAT
Organism: Hypocryptadius cinnamomeus; assembly: GCA_013400635.1. Taxonomy (NCBI): domain Eukaryota; kingdom Metazoa; phylum Chordata; class Aves; order Passeriformes; family Zosteropidae; genus Hypocryptadius; species Hypocryptadius cinnamomeus. Next base: position 7,435 of record VYZP01049614.1, on the reverse strand, counting down.
TATAAGACATTTATTTAGTCAGTTGTGGTGTTTAAGGCTGTTAAGTTTCCCTGACCAGAATTGAAGCTCTGCTGGCAAATGTTTCTCTAAGACTTCAGTGGTACACCTGGTCTCCTGATTCTCTCTCCAACAGATCATTAGTCTCTGATGAGGCATTTACCATGTAGAGGTTTGTACCAGAGACACAAAAATTTCTGGTTCCCACCTCTATCTACTTTTATACTATTTGTGGTTGCATAGAGATGATCCCGTTTTCCCCTGAGTCTTGCAGACTGTGGATGTAGACCCTAAAGCCTGGAAGCTTTCAGCACTGTACATCTGTGTGAGCAGAAATGCAGATCCAAGGGGGTTCAAGCAGAGAAATAAGGTGTGTGATGTCTTGCAAATTGAGTCAGACCATTTCAGAGGAGTGGAAGTCTGCTGGTGAGGCTGCCATAAATGTCACATCTTGTCATAGAAACATAGAATTGTTTGGGTTGAAAGGGTCCTTAAATGAAGATCATCTAGTTCCAGACCACCTGCCATGGACAAGGACACCTTCCACTAAACCAGGGTGCTCAAGGCCCCATTCTCAAGGGAAAGGAGACCCTTCTGCTGTTCATGATAGCTTCTTGGGCTGCATCTGACTTCAGCCTTCATTTCTCCTGTAAACCATTTCAAAACTCTTTTTTTTTTTTCCCCTTCTGCCATATTTTTAAACTGCAGATAATGAAAACAATTTGATGGATACACATGGAGACTGGAATTTCTGTATTCATTCTGATGTTACACACAAAGTGATTGACAGGCTCAGTTCCTTATTTCAGGAGTTGAGCATATATTTTTAAATCAATAGGAATTTTGCCATTGACTTGAATTTGAATTGTTGAAAGGACTCTTGTTTTCAGGGAAGATATCTAAAAGTGTCAGAACAAGCACATCTGTTAGCCAGACATCACTTCAAAATCCTGAATTTAGTAGGAAGTTTTAAAGGCTTTGTGGGAAATAATGGACTGCTTTGGGGAACTGCACAGTATTCAGATTAATCATCTAGGCAGAAGTTTGTGAGTTTAGGGACTTTTCAGTATAGAAATGCTGGAATCATGAGCTAAATGTTACGGTACTTCACTTGGTTCTGCTAAAAAGGTATATCATCCTTTTAACTAGTGAAATCCTACTGTCTAAAGGTATGTCAAAGTAAAATAGTTCAGGCAAGGGCAACATCAGCAAAAACTGTGACTGTTACTAATTTCACCCTCACTGGTATTTGTTCCATGCAATTGTTGTTTATTCTTCCTAATTCACAGTACAGATGATTTTATTTTAATTTTTGTTGTTGTTGTTGTTTATCCACATGAATAGACAAGCTCATGAAATGGTCTCAAGCAGCAAATGGCTTTGGAAGTCAGACAAAGTGAACTAATCTCCAGTTTATAAATGTATGGGGATGCTGGAAGAACAAATGCTTCAGCAAGCAACTTTAAAGAGGAATTGGGATGTGGAGTTTCTGAAGGAAAGGAATTGGAGGTGACAGAACACAATACAGCCTGAGCACAATGACACACTGAGTAGAGAAATTTAATTACATAAAGAGGGATAATAGATGAATCAACTAGAAAAACAGACACCAGAGAGACCAGGGAGAAAAGAAAAAGAAAAGAACCATCTGACCGTAGGAAAGCGAAATAGAGAACTTTGCAGTATCTTACTAGCCAGCCTGTGAAACCAAAGAGAGTATATGAAATTTTTTAAAGCTCATTTGTTTCTGAGACAGCCAGGGAAAGGACACTGCAAGGCAAGAAGGGACTCTGCCCTCATTCGGCTTGGACTGCTTCAAAGGTCTGCCTGGTGTGATAAATAGAGCAAACTCCTTTGTGGTCTCCGGATGAAAGTCACGATAGTAAGTCAAAAAAATCCGTCAGAGGCCAAGTCCAGCAATCCTCAGCCCTGATTCAGGCAAAACTGCCATTGTTTCACACATGAGTGTCTGGAAAACAGACGATACAGGGGCACTGAGCCAACTGTTTTTTGGGTTTTGGGTTTTTTTTTTCCTTTTCTCCTTCTTTATTTTTCAAAAATTTATTGTGGGGCAGAGGGGTGGGGGGGGGGGGGAGGGGGAAGCAAGCTGAAAAGCTTTTCAGCGTGGAGAAAACTGCGAGAAAGGGCAGGGGCCACCCACTTGTGGTGCCCTGTCAAGGCTGAGCAGATCCTCCACTACTTTCTTTCCACCTGCCCCTAATCTGCTTTATGCTTTGCAAGAACTGGTCGTCTTTCAGACCAAAGGAGAACTTTGCAGGAAGTTATGGGCAAACAGTCTGAATAGAAACAGTGGGAACAACTGGATGTTCAGCAGAGAGAGGCCAGGTATAAATGCTTTGATAGTTAGATGGATTAGAATTAAACACCTTTTTAGCATCTTAAAAGAAACTGTCTCACCTCTGGTTCAGGGTATATCCATTATTTCTCTCTCTCTTTTTCCCTCCCTTGCCTGTGTGTACAATGAATTCATAGTGAAAGCAAAGCAAGCAGCTCTGGTTCTCCTAAGGGCTGCGTTGAAATCAATGAAGCATCTTGGTGATCTGTTGTTCTTAAAAGCGTTCACACTGAGTCACTTCCTCAGCGTCTTCTTCTTACAGCTCAGGGTAGAATTTCACCTCAGGTTTCAGTGATTGTTTGGGAGGCTGGGGGTACACTGTGGCTGTTTGCCTTTTCCTTGGGAGTAAGCTTTCCTAGTTCAGGTAACATTTGCAATTACTAAGTAATGAGAAAGGCAGTTATTTGGGTGCCATTCCTTTCAAGTGTTGAAGGCAGTGCAAGTTTGGAAGAGCCCAGGAGAGCACCTAACACATTGCAGAGACAGGCTTCACACTGTGCTTCACAGGCAGCCTTAACTCAGGCAAACTCATACCCCAGTCAGGTGAGGTTTACCCTGAGTAAGAAATGAGTTAAAGACTGAGGCAAGATCCTGATCTTTTACCCAGGCACAATTCCAACAACTTTAGAAGAGTTGCTTTTGACTTACAGCATTGTAACAAAGATCAGAATCTGGGCTTCAGTAAGGACTTCAACGTTTGGCCACAGTCCCATTAAGGCCTTTATTAATTTATTTATTTATTTAAAAGGACAATTGCATCGACTTTAATAATCCTTACCTCAAAGTTCACTTGAAAAAAAACTAGTAAGACTTTTTACTGAGAGAAGGAAAAAAAAAGTTTAGCTATGGTCAGCCAGGGTGGGAAATTCCATTGTGGCTGCAAGCCCATGGCAGGTAGAGTGGAATTTAATGAAGGAAACTGCTGTGTTTTTGTGTCTTTCTGTATGTTTTTCCTTTAAAACCAAGAACTGGGCAGGCTTCCCATTTGACCTGATGTGACCCAAGCAAATTGCTTCTTATATAAAAACAACTGCAGACTTGGAGAATGTGAAAATGCACTGTATCCTTTTTCCAACTCAGGGAAAATGAAAGCCTGAGAAACAGGACGGCCCTGTCAATAGTCGTTGAGCAAAACTATCACTCAAGCCCTATAAAGAGAGATTAGAACAGGCTTCCTTATGCCAGAGGGATTCATTATAAGTTAGATCTCTTTAGGTGTTTTTGTTTTTTTTTAAAGCAGACACACTTACCGTCAGTAAGAGAAAAATCCATTTTTCAGAATTTTTTTTTTTTGGTGAAGGGAGGAGAAAAAGAAACTCTCGTAAAGGAGGAGAAAGGGGGAGCGAGGGGGAAGAAAAAGACTTTAACTAACGCACCCAAACGAAAAGAAATAAATTGATAATTGTTAAAATTTGGGCAAAAAGCCCAACTTTTAGCCTTTGCTGTAACTTGGGAGAGCACAAGCACAGGGATTCAGGGTGTGTCTACTGATATTGTATTCAGATGTGCTGCCTTGGCATGTGTACTGACGGATTTATTTAAAAAACAAAGCAAAAAAAAAAGGCATTGTGTGCTCGTGAAATGACTTCATAAAATCCTTCCCTTTATGAATTATTTTGATCACAGGGCTTGTTGTTTAAATTTCTAAAGTACTGTGCTTTTTTTTTTTTAATTGCCTTCTTTTCAAAACTGTCTGTTCTCAAGTTGGCACCTTCCGCATAGCAGCATGCAGAGATTAAAGGAGAGGGGAGGGAGGGGAGGTGTGGAGGCTTTCATCAGACCAAGGGGCTGACGTGGTGCATAAGCAAACTCACATCTTCTGTTGGTCACCCCTAAAGGAATCCTGAGCTCTGAGCCACTCTTCTCCCTTGCAGCCATGTCTAATCTGCATCGCCCACTCCAAGGAGACACAAGCGAACACTTGGACAGTCACATGGTGCCATGTTAGAGGAGACAGAATAGACTTTTGCTTGCTCTGTCTTGCTTAAAATGGAGGTGAACAACTTCCTACACAGGAAAGCAAGATATGGTAATACTTTCCGGGTTCAGTGAGGCCTGTTTTTCCAAAACACAGGTTTTTGCTTGTGTTCCATGGGTTTCTGACTGTTGCTGGAGGTTTTTTCTGCCATGGCTCAGGAGTGCAGCTGAGAGACACCATGAGCATTCCCACCATTGCACACTAAAGGGGCACCATGTAAAAGGAAACTCCTGATTATTTTGTTCCAGATATGGCATTAAGGATCTGCAAAGTCAATGTTAGTTACTTCCACAAGATCAACATTCACCATCATCATCATCCAGATCCTGTATTTATCTAGAAGTTATAATGGAATTTTCAGATGAGGCATGAAACCTATGGTTCAGGAGAGGAAGGGTTCACTTGCAATGTCTTCCTTTTATTTTCTGGAGAACATTCACAAGACCCTTATTATATTTTGTTACTTGATAGAGTCTGATGTAACATAGTACTTGTGACAGCCCGCCCAGGACTATTACTGCTTTTGTAAAGGAGGAGGTCAGAACAATACTAACCTGTGAGCTTTTTCATGTAAGGTCATATTTATAGCATTAGGATTTTGACATAAAGGTGTTATTTCTGCCCAGAATGCTGGTGTTTTCAGAAGGAGATACCCTGATTCATGGGCCTGTCACTAATTTGAGGTTAGAGTTAAGAGATTCATGTTACATGTATTGATTTTTTGGGTCTCTTCTCATTGCCCTGCCTGCTGAGCAAACAGATAACAGCTGCACATTTAAATTAGTAAAGAGACAGCAAGCAGTGATTCAGGGTTCTAGATTGTGTCAAAAAAGATGCCGATTCCCATAGAAGCAAAGGATCCTTGTTTGGTTGACTGAATGCAGTTTGAGAGGTTTGTCTCTGTCTTTAGTTGTAAGACCAGTTGTTCCCCTGGATATCCAGCCCCCTGAGCCAGAAGACAGGGATGGTGAGCAGAATGAAACCCCATAATCCAAGAAGAAATTTAGTTAGCAACCTACTGCACCACTCAGACACGCACAAGTCTGTGGGGCCAGATGAAATCCACCCAAGCTTACTGCATGGAGGTACTGGCTGAAGTGCTCACCAAGCCACTTTCCATCCTGGGTCAGCAGTCCTGTCTGAGAGTGGTTTAGCATTGGAATGGGCTGCCCAGGGAAGTGGTGGAATCACCATCCCTGGATGTATTTAAGAGACATGTGGGTTTGACTCTGGGGGACATGGTTTAGTGGTGGGCTTGGCTGTTCTCACTTAACAGTTGCACTCAATGATCTTAAGAATCTTTCCAACCTAAATTATTCTCTGACTTTTTTGCTGCATGGAATTTTTCTACAGGTGGCATAGTAGACTGGGAGACTTGTTTTTAACTGTGTACAGGAAAGTTCCAAGGAGACAAATAGTGGAAACCTTATTATCTTATTCTAGAGAATTTTCTTTATAGTTTAGAGACACTTTGTTCCCCGAAACTCTTTTCCATAGCCTAACAGATCATTCTGCTACAGAGGAATACATAGAGAAGTACATAGAAATTTTCTGTGTACTTCAGGTCTTTTCCCTTAGCAGATAAGACATCATTCTCTTCTCCAGACTTACACTTTGTGTGACAGGAGATGAGTTTCATTCAGCAAACTTTCCTTGATAGCAGATCTTCTTGTCCCTTAGCCAGGAGGACGTATTGTCCTTGACATTATGAAGTTTATGTAAGACTATACAAAGAGCAAAATGTGCTTTTTTACTTCCTCTGTGTAAACACTAGAACCCCTTCATGCATACTCCATAACAGACTAGAGACCATGCCATCTAACTTTTCAGTGTATATGTGTATAAATCAGTGTATATCGTTAATATATTTATTCAGTATAGATATATTATATATTCATCCGGTCACAGCTGAATTATTTCTTTAAAATATAATTTTCTGCTGTTTCTGTAATTGTTTTTTGGGATCCACTGTACCCACAAGTGTTTTTCAGCCTGGACTTTTTCTGTGGCATCTAATGTGAAGTGCAGTGTACCAATCAACAAAATGTTGTGACATTCTTACTGTGCAGCTTTGGAGAGGATGCCTACTTTAAGAACTTGTTGGGACATAAAATAATTTCTGTGAATTATACCTTTTCTTAAAGAAAATGAAAAAAGTAATGAGCACTGGTTTTAGGTTAGTCTTAATGTTACTTATGGATGTTTAGCAATACATAATTTCAGCAGTAGAATGCAATGCCTATCAGTGTCAAATCAGTCCTTTTGTATCATTTTACTGAACAAAGCATTTGGCAGGGTGAGGAGAATGGTTTAGGTGCACAGGTGTCTTCCTGAGATTTAAAACTGGAGCACTGTAAGGTGTCTGTATTTTTGACAATGGACTTCAGAACTTGTTTGAATTCCAGCAAAAGGTCTGAGGAAATTGCTAAAGAGAGGTCAAAGTGCATTTGGCAGGTCATACAAGAAATCCCTTTGCGTGTCAGTTCTCCCAGTTTGGGTGGACTGTCACAGGACCGTGTTGTAATGTGTCATCTATTTTTTGAGTTAGATAAATTCTCAGCAGCTTTTTTTAGTCCATACTCTTTTATAGATCTCACCAGGGATTTTGACCAAGAAACAAGCAAGTAGTGCTTCAGGATTTAATGCTAGATTTTTACGATTTTTCCTGGTCTTGACCATGTACATGACCAGATTTCTGAGTGAAAGGCAGGATAAAACAAAGATGTTGCTAAGTGAAAAGCAGATGAAAGAATTTCTGGTTTAAAAATCCAAATTAAAGTATCAGCAGGAGATTTGCAGTCTGTTTAGACTATTTCTAATTTGTACAAGCCTGTGTGGACCTATTTATTTCTCATTTAATGGCACACCCAGAACTTTCTTTGGCTTCAATGTAATTATTGTCACAGCTCCAGGAACTTTCCCAAGAAGTCTGCAACAAAACCCATTTATCTAAGTGGGAATGCTTCCAGTGGCACCTGTATGCCATGGACTGGGCTGTACATGTAGGTACCTCTCGGCTGAGTACTATGGAAAATAGTCTATGTTCTTGTTTAAAAAGGATGTAAAACAAAATAGATGTTCTGATCAATCATACTTTTTTTTTT
>VYZP01049607.1:245-28529 GCA_013400635.1 Hypocryptadius cinnamomeus | reverse complement strand
AACATGAAAACCTGAAAAAAAAAAAAAAAAAAAAACTTAACCCACCACCAACACATGCTTCTAGTATGTTTTCTTTAATCAAAAACCCATCCTATGTCATTACTACACAATTCAAAAATATTTCTTTTAAATCTGTTAGAACACCAAGAAACTAATTTTCCTGTTGCTTAAACCATCTTGTATGCTTGCTGTTGATTTAACTTATAAAGACAGATGATTTAAATAGCTTCCTAAATGCAAAACTTTCAAGGATTAACAAAAGACTGCATAATGAGAAAACAGTCTTTTACCAACTTCTTGTCAATTAAACATATTGCTAAACAAATTTAGTTGCAAGATCTTGTCCTGGCCCATATTAAATCTTAGGTGCAGTTCAATTTCTGCACACCACATTTAAAACTGCAAAGATGATAAAAGTACAAAAAGCAAGGCTACTAAAAAAAGTGAATAATTATTTTTCACATTTCACAAATTTCTGCAGGTCAGGTCAAGCCCTGAAGAAGATAAATACTGGTTTGGTTTTTTTAAATTATGGCATATAATTCTGTACACAAGAAACCATATATATTTACTATACAGTTTGAAAGTAACAAAAATGGGATTAAGGCATGCATTGAAAAACACTTAAGACTTCAAATCCAAAATAATTTAGACACTTTAAAGTAACCTAAATATAAAATTGCTGTCATTTAGTTTTAATTAACACATAACCAATTTGTTTTCTGCATGAATTTGCATAGCACATGGCTAATTACTACCTTGTGAAGAGTCTGAGTGGGGGCAAGGCATAAATCTTTACACAGTTCATCAACAATGAAAACCAAAATACCACAGTGAGAGCCTTTTTTTTTTTTGTGACAGCAAGTATAAATAAAAACATGCTTTTTAACACACAAGTAACTAAACAGGAATAAGGCTGTAAAGCGAATCAGTGCAGGAAACCCAGGATTAAAGCTGAAACTTTATTCTAATCCTTCTGTTCACAGAAGTAGCAGTCACCAAGCAGCATGTGGTCTGGGCATGCACCTGCAATACACAGGCAGGATTTAAAAGTACTTACAAAGAGATCAAGTTTTCTCAGAGAAAAGTTTCTCTTTGGCTTAGGAAATGGAGTATCTGCCTTCTACAAAAAACAAACAATAACCACGCACGTCAGCTTGTCAGTGATTTTGCCAGAATGATACCCTGGATATGACACATGCACAACCATGACCCATCATTCCTGGGGATTGACTTGACAGTTGGAAAAAGCTCAAGAAAACACAAAAAAAAAACCCCAAAACAAAAACCCCCTTGCTGTGAACATATTAAACAGTTCAAGCTGACAGCCATACCACACTACTACTCTGTGAACTTTGCATCACCTTTATGTAAATTCCTGCATTAACTGATGAAGTCTACCCACTTGCTAAAGGTCTCAGCAGACTGAGGAGCAGAGGAAGAATCCTTCAAACACAATGGAATTCCCCTTACAATTAAATAAAATTATCATTTATCTGGTGCTGCAAAATGACTAGTAAAAGAACAAGGCTAATCTTTAAATATCATCTCCTTTTGCCTCACACAACCTTTTCTGATACTTCTGTATTACTAATTTAGGTGCTGCAGGAGGAACTTTCCAGCTGGGCTTGGCACCTCAGGAATTCCGGCTGTCTCTATCTGGGAACTCTTCTGGTGCACCTGGGAGCTAAATGAACATTCTCAAGTCCACATATCCATTTTGTATCACAGAAAGATTGGGTCACTACTAAAAAGTGCATGGGGAGGGGTTTCTGAATCCTGTGATTATAAGTTTAGTATAGAGTACAATACAAAGAGAGCCAGAGACAAATATAGTTTCCAGTGCAGCAGCTTTGGGAAGCATCTGTTTGCCTCTGAGATTGAAGCTACTGCTTTCAGTCCCAAGTCATTTTGTTAAAAAAGTTTAAATACTAACAGAGCAAGAGACATTTTGCTTACATTTGGTGCTGTTTCTCTTGAAGTGGAGTAGAACTGAATTTGGTGAACTATACCCATAAACTGGGTTCAACTCCTACCCCATTATTTGCCAAATACTAACAATAATAAACCACAATTTAACACTGTGAAGTGGAAATGCTTGGAGGCTACTTTCTGACCCTTTCCCACAAGCTGATTGCCATCAGGAGTGGTTTCATAGCACTTCATACTCTACCACTAGGCTCTTTTATTGCCTGAAGAGTCAGCTGCAGTCCAGCAACAGGTATCATCACACAGCAAGGGACAACTCACTTATTCCTATACACCATATGGATGCTTGTTCATTTGAAATCAAGCTACAGGATCACATCACTAAGTAAACAAAGAATTTTATGGCATTCATTATTATTTTAAAGCTCTCAGACATCAACTGCCATTTCTGACTATGAAGAAACTGTCAGAGACAAGTTAACAAGCTCCTAAAAACTGGAAGTCACTGAGCTGATACTAAAAGATATTTGGAGAAATAAAATAGCATTTTCAGTTTCAAACTGTAAACAGTTATGTTTACATAATTAGGCTATGCAAATAAGGATAAACAAAAAGGAAGGGGAAAAAAATCTTAAAAAGCTCTGACTATATCTGCAACCATTTTCCTACTTACAAAGCCACAGCCTTGACTGACAATAAAATACTAATACTAATCATTATTTAAAAGTTCATGGTAATTATATAACTTATCCTTTTAAACAGTTTACTGTATTAAATACTAAACAGCTTTATCCTGCATAAAATCAAGCCAAGATACTACAGAGCCCCTTCACTGCAATTCTGTTTTTCCTTTGAAAAGCAAACTCATTATGTTCTATAAAGAGAATAAAGTCTCTAAAAGAAGACTAAATTCTTTCTTTCTTTCTCAAAGGCAGACTGAAAAGATTGCATAAAAAGAGATTTTATTCTTGGCTCAAATATGAACATTTGGGAATCACTACTTTTGAGAAAGGACTCACCCACTTAAAGGCAGGAGAATTTATTTTGAAAAGTGGTGTGAAATTTCAGGGGAAAAAAAAAAAAACACATGTATTTTGCACTTCCCAGCTTTTGGTACTTTTCCAGTTAAGACAAAAATCTCAAAACAACCTCTTCCCCATATAACTGTTTTCTCATAGATGCTGCCAAGCTATCTTATACCACCAGCAAGAAATTCTACAAGAAAGTAACTATTTCCAGACAATCCAACTAAGAGGACTGATAGGAAGATAAAAGTAAGACCATTTCAGGTATTTTAGGAGAGGACCTGGGAGAGGGATCTGGGGAATACATTTCACTGAGTGCCCACCTCAGTCTGCCTTGTCACCAGTCTGTTCAGCACCCTTCAGAAGATGTGGGGGGGCAATGCTGAAGCTCAGAATTCATGGATAACCTCTCAAAGCACAGGGCAGGGCAAGAGTTTGAGCCCAGCCCTCCTGCTAAGGACTACGTTCCTACCATAGCTAACAGTCCTCAGAGGAGCAACACTTTCCTTTGGATGCAGACCATCTACTGGAACTGCTTCCCCAGATTCAGTCCAAACCAGCTGCAGAAAGGCAAAGCTCATCTAGAAGATTAGATCAGGTCCCTCCAGAAACATTTAAGACTTTTAAACAAAGAATATTATTTGTGTGTGGACACATGTGGACACCATAATGCTACAGAAAGAATATCAAGGGATTGAGAGGAGGATTCAGTCTTCTGTCTCCAAGATGACTCAAGATTACCTGCAGACATCCACAAAATATTTCTCTACTGTTGAGGAATGTTGCAGATCCCACAACTAGGGGCACAAATCAGAAACCAGATCAACTCCTTTTCCCCATCTCATGCATGCATGCCTCCCTGGAAACCTTTTTTTGTGTATTTTCATCCTGTTTAATGTGAAGGATTTGTTATTTCTCTCTATCTAAGATGCAAAATCTCAACTACGATCTGCGAGCACTCTGCACAGCTGAACTCCTGGCACAGCATCCAAGGAATCATCTGTCATTCTCCTCTTAAGTGCCTGTCACAGAACTAGAGACACCAAAGGATTCAGGAGGGATGGCCAGGTAGATCCTATGGTCCAACCCAGAGGCCAGCCATGCCCTAATCCAGAGGAGAGGCAGGGCAGGCAGTGTCCCATGTTCCCTGCAGGAAGCCTGAACCTGGGGCACAGCAGGGAGGCTCTGTGCCTTCCAGGAGCTGCCTCTTCCCAAGATCATTGGGAAGCACAGCTGCAAGGTGCACCCTGCTGCCAGGACAAGACCAGCACGTGCATCCTGCCTTCGAGATGGAACAGAGGACTGAGGAATGACTCTGCCCACGCAGGCCCTCAGCCTCTGCCTGGCTGCAGATGTGTCTCCATGAGCTGCCTTTACAGCAGGAATGGGAAAAAATGGCATCAGATGGTGGCTATTTTGATAACTGCCCTCTTATTGCAAGTACCAGTCTCTAGCTACTGTACCAGGCACCAACTCATCTTTTCCCTTTTTATTTAAATACCCACACCCTGGAATGTATATAGGAGTAAATTAAGGCATTTGTATTATATAGGTCAAGTCCTGGCCTGTTCATCTACATACATTAGCATACAGGTAAAAGTACTACAGACATCAAAAATGAAGCATTAATGGTTAGTTCAAATACACATCCTAGGCACTGTTAGAAGGGGAAAAAAAAACAACTAAAAAAAAATTAAGACAACAGAACAGTAACAACAGAGACACTACAGTGGTACTTCATTTGAATCTTTTTCCAAATAAAATTTTCCCTTGTGAACACTTAGATGTATTTTATGAGTAGACAACATAATAAACCAGACATCTTAATTTTATGTCACTTTACATTTTGTTCATGGTCAGGCTGAAGACCAAATATATAAATCAAGATAACTCCGATCTGTCTTGAAATGTGCTTTTAAATCATCTGAAAACTATGTATATGATTTCCATGTAGAATACATCTCTTTTCATGAGAACATATCCCCTTTCTTCCCAAGTCAGAAAAGATTTGGTTAAAACAGAAACCATAATGTAATTCAGAACACATAGGCAGGTATGTTCTGTAACTTCCCATCGAGGAAAGTTCTCCTATACTTTAAGCTCCCCAAGTCTGTGAATTTGTGATCAGAGATATCACAATATTTAAAAAAAAAACCCAGAAACTGGGCAACAACCCAATGGCACACTCCTTTCACTGTCAGAGCCTTCAGAGGTACAAGGCACAGAAGACACAATTAACTTAGCCATACTCTAGCACTGTACTTCCCCCCTCCATATCCAAGCTCTGCCTCTTCCTTACCCTTGGAGAACACTCACTATAGGTGCCAGTGAAGCTTATAGGGCAGAGACCACAGAGCTTCTGTCATTCTCATTTACACTTTTATTAATTGCCATGTCAATGAGTTAGTTAGTTGATCATGTAAAAAAATTGTAAGAGCTGTACAACTTGGTGAACAAGATATACCTCACCTCAGTTCTGTTAGTTCTGTTTATCTTGTCAGAGACCACAATCTTTGCAATTATGAAAAAGTGAGTTCTGACACTGACTTGAGAAAAATCCCAGCCTAGGAAAAATCCCTGCATTTCTGCATAACTCTGCAAAACAACTTCAAAGAAAGAAAGAAAAAAAGAATTTGTGCCCATGTGACTGCTCTACAGAAGAACAAGAGGCCATTATGTCCATCCCAACATATCAGTTATTCTAATAGCACTTAAAGAGAATTTTAGGAGTTTGGTATTCTATATATTGCCTATCAAGAAGAGAAAGGTACTAAGGAATTGATGGGAAATCCACAGTTGCCACTCCAGAACTATAATGCAAAAAGGACTACATGGAGGACTATTTTATTGCTTCTTTCAGCTCAGTATGTTATGGTACTAAATTACACTTCACTGAAGCCAGACTTCATGGGGATTGTCAGCACTTTTCTGCCTGGTTCAATGTCAAGCACAGCTGACATAATTTTCAAATATAAAAACATGGCTTTCACAATTTGCACTAAGCTGAATGAAGTATTCCATGAAAGCAAATCACACTGATTAAGGAACAGGTTTTTTTGCTTCTCATTAGAACTTCAGCTTTAAATTAGTTAAAGTTCAAGAACATGGGAAAGACGTAGGAGAAAGACTGGAACCTCACAGCAGGCAACTTCACATTAAACAGTGTCTGTATCCCAACTACCATAATACAAGCTGCCTCCTTCCTTCATGTCCAACTCACCCAGCAATTCCTTCAGGCTGCAGCAACATGTGACAGCCTCTGGCCTGCAGAGCTGCAATACTAACCATGTCCACTGCAAGGGCTTTTTGGACAGCAGTCTCTGTCCTTCCAGTCTGCACCTTGTTGCCTAGCTCAGCTGCAGCACCTACAGGGAACAGAATTTTCAGGGAAAGTGTTCTGGGCACACAGCAAACTGGAAAAAAGGGTACTCCAAGAGTGAGCATGGGTCTGTTGGGTGGGCAGCTCCTCTACTCAGCATCTGTGCTGATCCCCTCTGAGCAAAATACATAACACCATCAGTAAAGCAAGCCTTACTGTCACTAGTAGCACTTGATTAGCCTTGACCACGACAGCACAGGAGGCAAATACTCCTCTCTGCTCCCTGGCTCAGTAGCACAGCCCACACAGTCTAGCAATATATATAGGAGGTGGAGCATGAGGATCTGATTTCATACTGGGGCAAGGCACCTTGTAAAAAAATCTTTTCAGCAACAGTCACCCAGAAGTAATATGGAAATCAAATTAGTTGATTGTAACAATCTAAAGAGCATTATTTGATACGTTCACAGAGGTTCTTGGATAATGAAAGTTTAGAAAGAGAAATCCTATATTTTATTAAATTCAGCATAGCTGGGGGACAGGGCCTCTCCCTACAGCTTTTGCCAACTGCATTTTAGGGCAAGTAATGAAAACATTAATGCAGCTTAGCCAGCAAAGCACAAGTTAATTCAGCTTCTATCTCTCCAAAGCCTATAATTCTCTGGTCTAGTCTTCATGAAGAGCACTTAAAAATGTTTCAGACATAAGATGAACATCCATATAATCATCTCCGCACATGCCTGTTTATGAGAGGTATGGATGCTACTCCAGAAGGCACTGCAGAGCATACAGTTCTCTTCCCAGGCACTGGAAGCACAAGCAGGTGTACCTGCAAGGTTAGGATGCAAAAAGTAAGCCCAGGAAATGACAAGCAGGTATCACCAGGACACTATGGATAAAACAGCCATGAGGATACAGCTGTTTCACAGCTGCACACACATGGAAGCCCAGCATAAGCTATAAAGTTGGCACAGCATGGGCTGTGGGGACAGAAGGGGGACAGTAGCAATGCAGGACACCAACAGAGGGAATGTCAAGCAAATTCAAGAGCTGCTTAAGGTGTGAGGTGCCACTGGAACCCAGGGAGGCCACCATACTCCTAATTCTCCACATAAGGCTTACAAAGGGGTCTTCTAGGACAGTCCTGTACCAATTCTTTTAGCCCAGTATCTGATTTCTCACTCTTCAGCAGATAAGCCCTTACCTCCTGGTGTTAAGGAAGGCCTCCTTATTTTTTCATTCAACTTCAGCATTTACTCAGAAAATTTTTCTTCATCCTTGATCCCTCCAGCCTGCATAATGATACAGGTGATCAAGAATAGTAGGCCACTGACTCAATTTTGCATTTTTATTACATTTGGGAAAAAGTCTGCTGCAATAATCTTGTTCTAGCTCATCAGCACCTCTATTCTTTAGTATATATTCTGGATAAAGCCCATGTAGGCAAACTAGCAGGGTGATATTTCACATAATTCTTTGCCTTCCTGGTCCAATCTCTCATTTAACTCATGTTTGCTGCCAGTTTCCAGGTTCCTAGGTCAGGAGATGATGTTTCACACAACTGCCTAGTCTGCCAGGATGGATGGCTTCACAGCATCAGAACAGCACAAAGGTGTACAACCAAGAGACTTTTAGGAATAAACAGTATCAAAAAATAAAATCAACTGCTCTTAGGCCTTTCTGATGGTCCCACCTCTTAGAACTACAAAATACCCATTTAAAATTCCACTTCCCAATGCAAAAACGTTCCCAGAAGGGCATGTAGCAAATTATTGCCCTGAATACCACCAATTTTACATTTGCTGAGTGAAAACCATTTGTCCGTTTGTGTGCATTTCTGCAATTGCACTTTTCATTTATTAAGATGAGAAATTGCTTTTTTTTAATGCAATCTGCTACTATTCAGATAGCAAAACAAAGTAATGTCTGGTAGCAGGCTTGCTGTTTTTGGCTTTAGAAGGGTGGGGGGTTTTTTCCCCTCTCTTCCTGTGAGAGGAAAGCTTTTCCCAAAGGATTCAAGCAATTTCATAAAACAAATGTAAAAACAAAGACACTTTTGTTTAAGGACTGAAGGGTTTGTTTTGGTTTAAGGGAGATTGAGAGGGAAGGAAGAGAGAAATGACACTGATCATCTTTCAATTAAACGGGGGAGAAAAAAAAGTTCTCAGTCGTAAAAGAAATTTGTGTGATAGCACAAACTTCCTATAATAAACAGGCCATCAGAAAAAAATCAAAACTTATTTTTTAAATAAATAAATTTATTTTAGTCACAAGTGAACACCTCAAACGACTACAGCAAAGATCAGAGGAAAAAAACATTTCTCTTCAAATAAAGAGAACATTGTGCGCTCCTATATGGTGCATTTCATTGGAGTCAGTGTCTCTTTTTCCTCACAGTCTATCAAACAGAAAGAAAGGGGTACGAGGGGGAAAGACCTGAAATCTGTGGTTTTAAATACACAAAGATTTGGGGGATTCACTTCAGCTAGAAGTTCTGAAGCTCAACCTAATAAGCATCATTTCATTTGCAGGGAATAGGACCCAATATTACAACAGGAGTAAACCCCAAACTTGCACAGAAAACAGTGCAAGATGGAGACAGCACAGCAGCAATAACTAAAGACAAAATGAACTAAAGCACCTGAAATCCTTCAGTAAAGCATGCATGGAGGCCTTGCAGGAAATCTGAATAAGCAGGCCTTCCCATCTGCAATGCTCCCCAAGCATTTGTACAAACACACTGCAAAAATCACACATTATGGAACTGCAATTCTAGTTTCTGATCAGCAGATACTAATTAATAAAATTAATTGATTTGTCAGTAAGTTCCTACCTATTGTATCAAGTTTTACTATGTAGAGAGACAATCACAAGTGATCTTCAGTGACAAAATAACATCTATCCAAATGGAGCAAAAGCAAACCATGAAGTTCCATTCATACTGCCTACCATTTAAATTCATTCAGAATTATCACTGAACACCCAAACTAACACACTGGGAGAACCCAACAGTAATAAAATTCAGCAATATTGCGGCTCAGAAAGGCAAAACAACACAGACAATAAGAATCTCAATATTAAATGCAATTAAATACAATGTGCACATGGAAAGTATAATGTTACTTACTTGTACTTACATGAGCAATTTACAAATGTTAGTAATAAATATGAATTTTTCGAAATATAATCTTAAAGTATGTGGCTGCATGTGACAAAAGTGACAAAAGGTTCTTAAGTAAGATTTAAAAAATGGTCTAAACCCACTGGAGTTAGACAGGAAGACAAATAACAGATTGACAAACATATCACAGCAACATTAAGTTTTATATATATGAAATAAAGTACAAATAAAATTCATATTATCATCACCATCATCTCAAAAGTGTTCTACCCAAGCATTACTTAAACGATTCTCCTCCATCCTAATTTAAACTGCATATATCTATATATACATGAGACACAGTTTCCTTGTGGTTGCCTGACCTCCCAAGTAGTAGCATGCACAGATTAACTTGTCAAATAGAGAGAGACAACATACAAAGGTCATCACAAATCCAAAGGTCTGGATCCACTCATGAATTTGGGTAGTTACTTAAAACAGACTTGTCTAGTACTATGGAGAGACACTAGATGAAGAAGACAACTCAGACAACACTTGACTCAATTATTATCTTCTCTGTCCAGTAACATATTAAAACATTTCCTCCCATTTCTTAATGCAGACTTTTCCAAGACCTCAAATTGCAACAGGAAATTATTTGAGTGATTTTTGGTTTTAAAGAACACAGCAAAGCATCATGAGGCAAGTGCTCTGCTCTTTGATTTGCTAAAGACTGTTTGAATTTAGGTTGAATCTCTCTCTTATAAACATGAAATAACTTTTCCACCACATCCATTAATATTTGGGACTTGAAGGCTGTCAAGTGAAAGATGTTATAATGCCCACCACTGCCCTAGTCTCATCATTTTAAACTATACACTCAACACTTGTATGACAGGGCAATAGCAGTAAGTGAAAAATAACAGTAAGCAAACAGCCTATTAATGCATGCTAAAAGCTACCAGGACAATACATTCAATTTTCCCTGGGATTGTTTAATTATTCTTCTGATGGCTCAACACAATCTTTTCACAATTACTTCCTATGGGGCATGCTGACACATTGAGTTCATTACATAGCTCCTCTTTAAAACAAAAAATAGACAGGCATTTAGAGCAAACACCTAAAATTCCATAGTTCAGATTTTTATTAAACTACACTGGAAGGGAATTTGCAACTGGATTATTTCTAAGGAGGTAAGACACCTGCCTTATTAATTCAAAATAAACAGTCATAAAGCAATATCAAGATATTCATCTTGCTTTGATGTACAAACACATTCAAAGCACCTTATTTTTTCAATTTCAGAATGCATTCGCACAGGTGACATATTCTTTTTTCTTTTTGAAGTCATCTCAAAACTCCCAGAAGTTTCACTGGGCATACACAGACCAGCCACAGAACAGTTCATAAACCAAGAGAGACTTACGCTATGGCAAAGATCAAACAAAGTCAGCGTGGCATAGCCTTCAAACCACACGTGCCATCTTTACACTTCCAATGGGGCACACGTCCCTTCACTGTGACCCAGTCAAGTCTGCAACATTGTCACTAGAGGAAGCGTGTCTCAACTGGCATACCTCATACCCCAATTTCTTCCCAGTGGTTAGGCTGCATTGGCCTTTGCATAGCTCAGCACCAACACCTGGGTCAGGTACTGCAAAACGAAGCCGCAGACAAGCACACATTCCCCCAGCTGAGAGCCCCCACCATGGGTTTTCAGCAGCTCTGCACTTCATCTACCCCACAAGGCTCTGCCCAAGTCTCTCCCCAGGCAACTTCCTACTCCCAGGAGCACAGTCCCCAACAAGAAGATGCAGCCAGTGCCATGAAACACTCGTAAGACCAGAGAGTATGAAATCAGGCAGAGGATAAACACAAGCACTCATTCGACAGGAGAACCCTTTTATTTATTTATGGGTGCGAGTCAGCCAACCTGACCTCCAGCCTGCATGTCCATTTATGCATTTTCTGTCCCACACATATTAATTTGTGGTAATCTTAAATATTTTATGAGTTAAGCTTCATTCCACTCCATTATGCACTAAAAAGAGAACAAAACAGCTACTAATGTCATAGATAAGTGTTTTTACTTGCTATAAATTCCATCCACCATCATGTGACTAGACAACACATGCTCCCCAAAAATAAGCGCTTCTGCTCATCACACCTCCTTTACTGAAGTGACTTCTATTTCTGTTGATTAACTCTAAACACCAAAGCATAAAATATGGCAATTTCAGTTACCTGAACTGCTCCATTCCTGAACAGTCACACGCAAACTTCGATACTTAGCTGGGACTCAGGATACATACAGCTAGGAAGGCATCCAAAATCTGACAGTAAGGAAACTCCTTTCAAATTCCCCACGTGCATTATTCTTGTACTCATCCATCAAATTACCCTTCTGTACATCAAGTTTTTAACCCAAAATCACAGATGAATCTTCAGTTTATGACCCTTCCTCTCCTCCAAGAATTTGCCCCAGGGAATTTCTAAGCATCTGCTATCTCCCATCTCTGCCATTACTAAGACACAAAAGCCAGAGTAGTTCAAGTTTTGGTCTCATCTAATTCCAGGCTGTTCACAGTACATGTTCTTTGTGGCTTGGATGTCCATCTACATGTTCCACTAGGATTTAATATTTTCTGTACATAAGTGCCCAGAACTATGTACAGTATTTGACACAAAGTCACCCTAATGCCTTGCCTAATAACTTGTCTGTCTCCACCAAAGAGCTCTTCCAGAGCACCACGTTTCCTCCCATTCCATGGTCAGTATCAAATAAGAGTCATCCCTGTTTGACTATGGCGGTCAGGCCTTTTCCTCCAAACCTGTTTTAAGGGATGACTTGCCAGCTGATAGCAGATGTGTTGTTAATAATCAGACAGTAGATAACTTTGCTTTTAGAGCTATTCAACTTCCTGACATTCCTATTGTTTCAGTCATCACAGACATTCAATTCTTCCTGTGCAATAATCCAACCCACCTCGGTGCTGACTATGTTTCCCAACTTGGCCCCATCAGCAATTTTTCTTCTCATACAGTTATTTCAGCCAGTATGGTGAAGTAAAGAGACCAGCTCCCCACTAACACTGATGCAGGGCATGAATAATTCCTTTATTCAGGCAAGCAAACTCATAATTTCTCCTTCAGGAGACACCTTTAGCTAAGCCTCACGCTTCCAATTTAGTTATTTTTGGTGTGTATACATGTAACCGAAGCCTTCTGCTCCTATTGTCTAGGACATCCAGTATTTAACCAGTAATAATATGACTTAGTCTCCCATGACCTAATTGTGGCAAATACATGATGCTCTTTATCCTGTTTTCCACTTAGCTTTGTATACTTAATTACTTTTTCCATTCCAAATTTATTCTAAATCCTTAAATTCTATTGTGCCCAGTGTAAAAGGTGTGAAGATATCCTTCTCTTCTCCTTTTAAAAGAAATGGAACTATACATCTTTTGCTACCTTGCTATCACAACTGCTACCTTCAGCTGAACCAATAACACCCAATTCTATTTTTTAACCTGGCTCCAGTGCCCTGCCCCAGCTCTTTCAGAGCACAAAAGCAGAGACCCTTAGACTTAGTTTTACTGGGAGCAGACATAAGACATTTATTCCAGTCATTTCCATTTGGCACCCTATCTTTCTCCCATATTCAAATCCTCACGCATATCTAAAACTAAACAACTAAAACAAGAAGTGCTAATTTTAGAGGCATCAAGCATTTTTCACACAGCCTGGTCCTCACAACATCATAGCCAAATTCTCTTCTGCTCTTTTTCCTTTTTTTCCCCTCTCTTCATCTTAAATTTCTTCATCCTCTAGCTTTTGGCAGTTCACATGCTATCCCTGCAGTTTCTGCTCTCCAAGAATCAATCCCCTCCTTTACTTCATTCCTTTTAGGTTTTCTGGTAACTTGCAGTATCTTATTCTCACAGCAAGGTCCACCGCCCAACTTGGCAAGCTTTTCCTTCTCCTTAAAATGCAGTTTCCAAGCAGCTATTGTACCTTACACTTAAGACAGTCCAAGCTTTTTTTTTTTTTTCATTTTAAACCTCCAACTCCTACAGGCTTTTAGTTCCGTGGACAACACAAACTAGTTCTAACTTCTCAGAACTTGCCCTACTAAAATAAAGCTTCCTTGAAAGACAAACACTTCGTAGTTGACATATACTTACCCTTCAGTTTAATTCAAAATTATTAACCTGTGGCTGATCAACACATATGCTTAAGGCCTTATGGAAGGGAGCCGTAATCTAGCAGCAGAAAACAAGACATACTGTTAGCCAGTGAGAACCAGAGATGTTCCAGAATTTAAAGATACACCCTCTAGTTCTGGGCAGGCTGTAAACACAAGCCTTCATTTACTCTGCATTCCACTACAATTAATGGCCAAAATCTACCCTATGATAATTCAGTATACTGACTTCTAACTTAACTAGTCAGCGCTGGGAAACATACTTACAAAAGCACATTTGAGAAACACCTTCCCTTTACACACTAGCACACTATCCAAAATGAGCTCTGTAGCTCTGAGCAATCAAAACATGTTTGCAAAGTTGCATCCTACAATTTGACTCCATTTCGCCTCAGTAAATCAACCTCAGACCTCCGGATTTTGAAACAGAAGCATGAACCTTTAACAGAAAACCATCTCCTATCCAGTGGAAGACTGCATCTACATTAAGTGCAGCAACAACTGGATCTTCAGCATGATCACCACAAGCCTAAGGGGGCAGACAAGGAGGGTGCAGGTGGCCAACCGCTACAACACAACACAGAAAGAGCCTCTCTAGCAAAATGACAGTAAATGATCTCCACAAGAACCTTGAAAATGTGGTTTCCCTCTTAACTTTAGCTTGTGACACAATGTGCTTAACATGGATGCACTGGCACGAAGGCAGTCCAGGCAGCAGAGTGAACTTGCTGGCACAGGCTATCAGTCCCATCGAGGCAGTAAATCACACTTACCACCACATTCCTGGTATGCCTGCACCTACACGGCAGCGCACAGGCACCTGCCTGCTGCCTCCTGAAAGCCAGAGGGGAAACTCAGTACCGCAGCATGAAATATCAACTGACACGCTAAGTTACCAACAACCCCCATGAAATGGGGGCCCTGAGAGGGCACACAGCTCTGTCAGCTCCAACTGCCCCACAGCACAGCGAGGGCTGCCCACCATCCAGGAAGGATTGATGGTGGTCTCTGCATCCACCTCCCTTGGCCACCAACGCCATCATGTTCACATCCCTGTGGAGCACCTCCAGGCTGCTGCTGCCTTCTGCTCTCATGACCAGTCTCACCAGTTTAAGCCAAGCCTTTCCAGCAGTGGGGTGGGTGTTCTGCCACCCTCCAAACTGGGGAGCATGGCACTGGACACCCTGAAAAAGCAAGTCATTGTTAGCCATGCACGAGGAAACAGCATCCTACCTTTCACTCCAGAAGTGCTTAAAAGTGTTTTATCCTGTTAATTCTAGGTCAGTTGAGCACACGTGTAGTATGGATTACACTGACCCTTTTAGAGCTCTCAACATTTTAAAATAAGTAGGACACTTAACATTAGATGCCCATAAAGGTGCATACCTCCTGTACACCACATACCAAGATCTGCCAGTAGGCTTTAAGGAACAACTAAGGAATAGTTGCTTTATAAAGCATGGTTCTTATAGCACACAAAACCAAATGTGAAATAATTTATAAATACCAAGTCTGACCCTGTACCACATTAAATCAATACAGGCGTTTTACCAAAAATGCCTGTATTGGATGAACTGAAGTGACCTTTGCAAAGCCATCCAACAAATCAGCACCAGATTTACAAACAGTACAAGTATTTAGTACAGTTCAATACAGCTACGTGATAAAAGGGTGTACGTTAAAGATAAAAGTTGTCTTGATGTTTACAAAATGCAACAACATTGCCATTGCAAGCACAAAGAATATGTTTCATCCTTAAATACCTGAGTATCTAGAGACTTTAAACACGAGGAGCAATCAACATGCAAAGGACCATAAAATTCAAGCTTAAAAAGTTAGCACTACGATTCACTGGACATGTTAATTTGCCAGTGCCAAGTCTTTGCAAGTTTTAACCTTCTCTGCACTATCAGCAGCCATACACATTAGACCCTTAGACACAGATAATCCCATTGCTTTCCCTCCTTTTCACAGATGCCTGGCCTGAGCGAGGGAAGGAAGACCAGCAGGGAAAAAACACAACACGTTTAAGTAAATTACCTTTTGGAGCAGCCTCCTTCCCTCGCCCAGCTAAAGTTTTCTTGGGGTCAGATTAGCACTCCGAAAGGAGAGCAGGCGCCGGCAGGCCCCTTGGCAGAAGGTGCTCTGACAGACGCGGGGCAGACCCAGGGGAAGCAGCCATGTGCTCAGCCCCGCATCCCCCCGAAACGGCATCCCGGGAGGAAGTTCTCACTACGCACCGACTCGGGGAAAAAAATCGGAGGAGTCCAACAGCTATCGCTTCCAGCGGCTTTCTCCTGGGCCATATGCTTTCCCCTGCCATTTACCGAGGCATTTCAGACGAGCCAAACCGCCCTACCCGCTCCGCCGNGCTTCCTCCCGGCGCGCTGCCGAGCCGAACCGAGCCGAGCTGGGCCGGGCTGGCCGGGCGAGGAGCCCGGGGCGGGCGCGGGTCTCGCCCCTTGGCCGGCCCGCCCCGCACAAAGGGGACCCGCCGCTGCCGCCTTTGTTCGGCCGAGCGGCGCCGGGAGGGGAGGGCGGCGGGTGGCGCGCTGGGCGCTTCTCCCACACGGAGATTGCTCCTCCGGCACTGGCAGGCGCGGAACAACTTCACCGGAGTTAATTTGGGTCTGTGATGAAAACTCCTCCACCTGTGCCAAACGCTGCTCGGCATCCAGCAGTAAAGTCAGCCTACGCGCGGTGCTTCAGCTGCCTGTTTATGCCTCAGGAGCTGACTGGCGACTCCTGTTAAATTAAGGGTGGGTTTTTTATTGCTCAGGGTAGATGGCATCGCGAAGATTGGTATCTTAGTGTGCTTGGCAGCCACCAAGAAACATTGAAAAATGAATTTCAGATATACCTTTGCCCCATTGTGTGTGGTAGGTCACAGATCTTTCAAACGTAGCTACTCATTGATCTTCATGTCCAATTAACGTACCTTTCTCAAAGCTTTTTTTTTTTTTTACTTTTTCACTGTATTTTAGTGCTCATCCTACAAATCTCCTCCAAGCTTACCGATTTAGTCATTCAGCTCAAGTATCTGAGCTGACACTTAACACATGCAGTCCTGTCACACCAGTTAAAACAGTAAAAGTGGGAGAATTTCTCTTCATTGGCATCTAACTTAGAAGAAACTGACAGAAATACCCTGCTAGAAAGCCTTCTCTGGAAGATAGTTAGACTTTAGTCCTTTGCATAGAGGTGGAATGAGCAGTCAGTGTATATTCACAAGTAAACTCTTAAGAAGGCAGCAACAAAAGTAGACTACCCTAGGGTTGTTATAACCAGGCGTAAACTCTAAGCAGCCTCTTTTAAAAGGTCTTTTCACATAATGTTCATTAAGCCCCAGCAGTTAAAAGATCCCACCTGGGAGCTCTCACTATGCAGAATTCTGCTTCCCAGACTGAGAGAGGCAGAGTAGCACAGGGCTTTAGATGCTAAGCCAGCTCCTCAGGTTTACTATTAGGCCATGTTGCATTTTTGTGCTCCAAAGAAGCAGATGATTTATCAGTTCCCCTAGCTAATTAGCTAGAAATTTTCTGCATGGTCCATGAGGTATGTGAGGAAGGAGGGGAACCCATGGTATGTGAGCTTTTCTGCATTACCCACACAGACCTTCTGCTTCCTGCATGTGTTAGCATAGCTGCATCAGAAAAAGGGAATGAAAAGTATGTGAATTTGAACCTTTGCTCCTGTAGCTGTGTTGTGGAGGGAATAATTTTTTGTTTTATCTTAAAATTAAAAAGTTATGTGCTTGGGGGTAAAAAGTCTGAAAATGTAAAACAGTGTAGTAAGCATGAAGAAGCCTACCTAAGACATCAGTCAGCCTTAAATGAAGCCAGTGTGCTAGAGATGTAAGATACATCCCAGGTGCTGTTGAGATCTGCTTGCTGCATTATGCACTAGGGCCAGAAGCCAGCCATCAGCCCTGCAGCGTGTGCTGAACGGAGCCTCTGCCACACAATGGCATAGTCATTTGTCACATGTCCAATGCACAGGCATCCCACCTCTTGTGGCCAACTTTTACAGGATGTGCATTGTGCCCTTCATTCTTTAGGCTGGATGTACGTAGTAAGGGGAGGAGTAAGTAAATGCAACTGTTATGTGAAATTAGATGACCTGTTCTGGCCAGAAAATGTCCCAGTTCCTAGTCAAAACAGAGGCTTATTAATATTTTAACTTCAGACCAATATGCAGATGTGTGCTGAAGCCTAGGTGCATGTATAGCAGTTCTGCTGTGCCCTTTCTGACAAAACAAGAACTATGGAGTTGTTCCTTGTACTACTACCTGGTAAGTTTTTCACACCCAGGAATCAGATGATGAACAGCTTTGTTAAATTATGCCACACTGTGCAGCTGCTGCCTCTGGGAAGAAGGATGGAATAATACAATCAATGCCTCACCTTTTAATATAGCTACTAAAATATGGTCTTTATTCTCACTGTCAAGACTAGTGACAGAAACCTCAGACAGATGACCAACCAACCCATTGAAGCAGTGGTGAGAGGTCCTCCCTCTGCAAGGCAAGCTGCAGCCTTGAGCTCATCATGAACGCCATGGACTTTGTCACGTGCCAGATCCCTTTGATGAAATCAGCACCCCGGCCCTAAGATGACATTTAAAGGTGCTTTAAATTATTATCCTCGTACACAAACCTTTGTATTTTAAAACGCTATCACCCCAGATTTATAAATCATATCTAAGACAGGAAACTAATTTTATAAACATGCATGTACCCAATTAAACTTGTTCAGTAAGGCTGCTAAATAGGAGTAAAAATTGTGCATAAGGAATTGTATTGCCTGGAACTAAGTCAAGAACCCCTGGAAATGAACATAAAATTATCACATTCCAGACTGATTTCTTCTTTGTGCTTTCCAAATAACAGATTATTAAAAAATGCATTAATCCTCTCAGTCCATAAAAATATTTCACAACTTTCAAAAGGTTTTGAGATAAAAAAATTAAAACCCTGCCTATTGATCATAACTCTCTTCCTAAACCCATATTCTTGTAAGACCAAGAATAAAGTATTTATTGCTCTAATCAATTGGTTTACTCAGAAACAGCTGACACCACTTAAAATTGTGTTAATTAACATGGGTTCTCAAGGTCCAGTTCTAATGCAGACAAGCTGTGTCCACCTTAAACAGAGCCTCGTTATTGTTCACGCTACTTGAATCTGCCATTAATAGTAAGTCTCCATCTCACAGCTGCTGCTAAACCTAAGGCCTGCTTGCATTCAAAGAGGATTTCAGTTCTAGTTTGGCACAGTATATGCTATTCACAAAGTCACCTGTAACTGTAAGAATGACTGAGAACAAAGCCACTCATTTTCCACTTGTTAGCTCTAAAATTCCTGCTGTGGAAAGTTTGGGGGTTTGATATTTCTTCCTTGTGTAGACTTATGTGTAATGCTCAAATACATTAAAAAATGCAGACTGCTGCCTGAATTACTGCAGCACTCAGACTGAATAAACCAGCAACTCAAGTACTGAGTGGTGCAGCTTCCTAGCTGCCCCTACCCCTGTAATATATAATGTATAATATTTGTCCTTGTAAATATTCACTCCACTCTCCTGACCAGGAGGTGTGAGCTGGGGTCAGCCACAAGCTCAGCTTGTTACAACAACAGGTTACAAGCTGTAACCTACAGCAGCTACCCCCTCACCCCTCTCACCAAGTATTTTAGTGTACCCAGCATTGGTTAAATCCATCAGTGAGGCATGTGCACGACCTGTGATGGTCAGCCTGGTCTGCCTGCTCAGACTATCCAGCTGTCACCTCAGCTGTGCCTGCTGAGGTGGGAGTGAGCTGGCCAGACAAAACACTACTTTAGCCATCACAGCTGGATCAGCCCTTGTGTGCACATTACTGAGTTACATGCACACATTCAACAAAGCTCAGTGAGCAATATTTCACAAAAAACATGGCTGGGTTCTCTAGTCCTGTATTTGCCCTGGATAGTATTATATAAGTTTGGGGTTTTTTTACGTTGCTCATAAGCTTTGTAAGAAAACATGTGAGCAACATGTTACTCAGGCTATAAATGGTGCAGGTATTTAGGAGTGCTGGGAAAAGTGTTTTCTCAGTATTGTCTGAAGCAGGGGGCTGATGACAAAGGAGAGGTGTTAATCATGCTGACCCATTCTTCTGGTGCTCAGTAAGAGGGAGAAACAGGCCAGAAACCTCCTCCTCAGCTTCTTGAAGGTCTCAGCTACTTGGAATCATAAAATGGTTTATGTTGGAAGAGACCCTTAAGGTCATCCAGTTCCAGCCCCACTGCCATAAGCAGGGACACCTTCCAGGAGACAAGGTTGCTCAGAGCCCAGTCCAACCTGGCCTTGAAAATTTTCAGGGATAGGAACCTGTTCCAGTGTTTCACCACCCTCATAGTGAAGAATTTCTTCCTTATCTAATCTAAACCTACCCTCTTTCAGTTTAAGGCCATTACCCTTGTCCTATCTTTAGGACTGTTTATTTTCCAGTTTTGGAAGGTGTGTGGAGGTAATGCCAGCCAAAATGAAGGAACTGAAAGATGTGAGGCCATGACTGTGTCACTTGACATCCTGCCTCAACCCATGCAAGCAGAGAAATAAAGACACGTCTGCTCCTGTTTCTTACATACACCTACTTAGAAAACACAGACCCATTAAAGCTGAGCCAGACAGGTATCTTTTCTTTAATTAGCTTGTCCTTTTAAGAGTCCCAGGAAAATTATTATAAGAAATGCCATATGATTGCCCAAGAACAAATGAGATATGCTTTTAAACACCCTTTATTACTAACATTGCATAAGCATTCCAACAATCAAATCTAACAGTTTGTTATCACAGTTGCAATCCCTTTGGCTTAGTAGCAGCAAGATGAATAGCATGTCATATCTCTTATCAGCAAATAGCTGCCTGCCTTTGTAAACAAAACTGTCAAGACTGATTCTCCATACACATTTGCAAATTATACTCATTGGTTATGTGTCTTGTGGCATATTTAGTGTGCTGCCAAGGGAATGCTACCCTCTCATCAGTTTTATATGTTACCAAAATCATAATATTGTCAAGGAACAGGTAGGTACCTTGCCAACTGTGGCTTGATTTCACCAATGTACCCTACAGATCCCTGATGAAAAACATACTTATTATCTCATTTAGAAATATTCAAACCTAGCATGTAAATGAGAAATAAATGTGATATTCTGATATTCAGCCTGCTCCAAAGAGCCCTGTGTCCTCATCCCAGCACCAGCATTTTACTTACTGCCTGGCCAGAAGGAATTCAATTTCTTGTGTAAGTTTAACTGTATGCAATATGATAACAACATATGTATGCAATATGATAATAACATCACTTGTTCAGTAGTGGAAGAGAGTAAATTAGTTTATAACGTGTACCCTGTGCTCTAAGGATATAGAGCAAAATATGAACTTATAGTATAAGTTCAACCGCCCCCCCCACCCTTTGACATTTAATGTTTTCTGAATTTTATTTAATCTGCATAATAAATGCAGACGACAAAATTGATAGTCACTGACATTTTTTAAAGGGAGGATTCCCTTTTTGTGATTTTTATATGGAAAAACCTCTGACCATGCCACATAAGCTATAATATATAATATATTAAAATAATGATACTAAAATTGTTGTAATTTTGTTGCTTTCACTTACAGAAGTAGCCTCATTTTTTTGTATGAAAGCAACTATCATGCTAGTTTTGACATTTTATGTTAATGAAGTACAATAAAGTAATGTCATTTCAACAGAGAATTCTAATTAGTTGCCAGTAATATGATATAGTCTCATATAATTACAAATTTTGTGTGTGAGTAGAACTGCCTTGTTCTCATTACAGGAACTGAAACCACAGAGCATCACATTTCTCAGTATTGTACCAGAGGAATGTAGGAACACTCTCATGACCACATTAGGGAATGGCACTAACAAGAGAGTCAGTAACAGATAGCAAATGTGATGACGCTAAGCTGTGGATCATAATTCATCCATGGAAAAAGCCCCCACCCTACTCCTGTGCTCACATCAGCCTGCAGCACTCTGGCTGTTGCACAGCTCTCAGACACTGGGGCAGGCGTTTCTTCTCTTCAGCTCATCAAGCCAGCATGGGAAGCGATGCTATCAGGGAAGTCTGGATCAGCAGGGCAGATGAGAAAGATCTAGCAGATCTTCCAGCACACAGCAAACACTACGAGAGAGTGGTTCCAGGGGCAATTGCCTGTTGCATGGCTTTCTCCCTTAAATCCCAGGAGCTAGAAAAGTTGAGAGGGGTCAAAACTGCTGAGTGTGACTATCATCCAAGCCAGATGAGTTGTGGTGTGGGTGTTTGAGTGTGAATAAATCCAAAAAGCAGCGAGGTCTGATTTCAGAGTCTCTCCATTATTTAAGTGTTGTGTGAGGTACAGAACTAGCTCAGAATAGCAGAAGGAAAATGGCAAAACAACATGCCAAGTTCTTAAGAACTAAACATGGTTTGGATTGGTAAATCATTAATCCAGAAAGTGGTGTTTGAAACAAAGCTTGATTTAGCCTTTCTTAAAGATGTAGTTACTTGTTGTTTTCCTCAGAAAAGGGGGTTAGCTCAAGGATCCTGAGAACAGTTAAGTAAAAAAAGAAGGAGTATTAAAAGATGAGCATGAACTAAGTTATATGTAGAAATTGATAACTTATTGTTTAAACAACTATGATATATCAAAATAAAGATAAATTAATGAAAACGTTTATTTCATGGTATCTATTGTATCTGTACAATATTGTAAGTATGAGGGCAGTCTGCTTGTAATGAAGTACTTTGCAATTGCAGTAACTCAGTAATGTGACAAGCAAAAATCTTACCCAAAGTCTGAAACATAAGGTTAGCACATGAAACCTTGTATGCCTTTACTGTTATGTGCATGGTTTTTTCTCCTCTCCAGTAAAGCTCTCTGCTTGAAGGAACAGATGCCTCTTTCTCAAAAACTTCAGCTGCAAGAATTGCTGCTCTGAACCAGCTCTTTCCCATTTTTTTCCCGGTCTTCATCAAGAGGGGTCCAGAAGACTGATGGTTTTAAGTTGCATGAGAGGTTTCACTTCCCCTTTGGCTTACAGCTGGCAGCAATGCTCTCTCCCTACCTCTGCACCTCAGCTGGTGTGGGATCCTACCAGGGCACAGGCTGAGTTGCATCAATGTCCCTCTGTGGTGTGGTGTCAGAGAGGGGTTATTTAAAGCAGCTCTGCTGCCACTGAAACTACCCCACTTTCCAAACCTCGCTTGTTCTTTGTCTCATGGCTTCAGCAAGCAGCACAGCAGGCAGCTCAACATGGCCTTGTATGTTGTCTAACCCTGAATGTGCAGTGCCACCCCGGCACTCACCCGCCGCGTTCTTCCAGTGGAGCTGCAGCTGCATCCCAGGCACAGCTACTCCCAGGCCCTGCTTTGAAGAATGCATCAAATACCCTAGCAAGGGCAGATTGGGGAAAAAAAAAAAGGAAAAAAAATCAATCCATGTTGCTGCATTGGAGCTGCTCAGAAAGGGCTTGCCACCCCCCAGAGTTATCAGCTCTTGCTGCTAGTAGGTATTTGATCATACTTATATTGTGTGTGGGGGTAGTGACTGTGTCTATGCTGGCTATTCCAAGAGCTTCTTTTGACAGCTCAGACATGAAAAGATTTGTTATTTTTTGAAATGTAATGGTAGAGGTTTTATACTTTGGGCCAGAGTGTCAGTGGAGGCTCTTTGGTGATGTTGTGCATTGGAAGTGACAAGCAGTGAATAACTGACATCAGGCATAAGTAATATTTGTAGCCTGACTTTGATATGTTATTCTTTAAAAAATCCAGTCTGTAAATACAGTCTACATTTGTTAGCTTGAAAGGAAGGAAAGGGGATGAGTGCAAATACAGAGGAGAGAAATGAATAACCATGACAAGGAGAAAAAGCAGGCAGAAATAAGCTGATAAAGATAAAAAGGAGTGGGATTATTAAAATAGAGAATATATGGATCAAATGGATCAAAACTAATATAAAATTTCTAAAAAGGAGGAGAAAAATGGAAGATGAAAGGAATCACAGTGTAACAGGTCAGAAAAAAAGAAGGAAGTATTTATAAACTCCAATCTGAATTCCTATATGCAGCCAATAATGACTTCAGCACCCTATTAAATAAATGTGGTTTTTGTAAAACAGATATGTAGTGAAGTCCCATTGATGGTGAGACACTGGTTTGCAAGTAAGAAAAGATTCTGTAAAGGTGTTCAAAATATATAGCAGGATCAGGAGGGATGATGGGTATGTGTAGTGTAGAAGCAATTTGGATGGTGATGAAGTCACACCATAAAACAACTATGATTAACTCCTGTAAGAACAATGCAGTTTTTCAGCAAGAAATAACTTATTCCAGGGAAGACATTTGAATGAACTTGTGGGACTCTTTCAGAGACTCCAGTGAAGGCCATAACTGTATTTTCATTCAACATTTTGCTCTCCTTTGATAATTATCTGTAGACTGGAAATGGCAATGAGACCAATAAGCTATAAGATGGTATGTACTTTTCTTGATTTCTTTATTCAACACTGCCAATTATTTTCTTTGAAAGCAGGAGCAGGTAAAATCTAGCAGGGAACAAATCTTTGAAGTCACTGAAGTATCTTCCGAAAGGAAATATTTTACATCAGAAAAACAGAAGAGAGAGACATGCAGAGTTTCCAGAACGGGTCAATGGCTGAAGCAGAGTATCAGCTCCCATGAGGTGGTGGTCTCGTTATCAGTCCCAAACAGCATTTTTACATAGAAGAGTTGTCAGATAAAACTTCACATCAGTCAGCACACTTTTTCAATTTACTGAACCCAATAACAGGAAAAGTATGCAAATCAGCATGTTTAAATGGCATAAATCATGGAAGAGACACGTTGTATATCCACGTTAAAAAATAACAACAACAAGATTTTAATATTGTATTAAGAAGGTGGAGCATCGACTGCATCTTTTCTGTACTTGGCTGTTTATAAGACTTAGTTGCAGCGGAAAAGCCGTGCATTAAGCTTTTAAAAAGGGATGGAGCCAAGACTGGGTATGGCAGGGTAGGGGATTGCACTCAGCTCCACTTCCAGAGCAGCCGCTGGCGCTAAACAGCCTCCAAATGTTTGCTTTTCCATGGCTGGGAACAGAGATGCCACTTTTGAAAACATCCTTTCTGTGCTTCTGTTCCAGGAACAGAATGAATATTTGTTATTTCCTTATTTCACAGGCCCTCTGCTATATGATATTATAAAGTGTGTAAATTGTCAGGAAATCTTGGCTGGAAGGCACTACACAAAACTAGGCATGTAGTACCTTATTATTTAATAGATTAACTAAAGGAGCTATATAACTGCTTACCTGATTGCTGAGTGCAGCAATGCAGGTATTTATTTCACACCAAACAGATCTGTTGTAGATGTTTGAAAAAATGGCAATGTCTTTTAAACTTATCTTTAAAAGGATGCGTAAAATAGCTATAAAAGTTTGGGGTATTTTGTGAGGAAAACAGCACTCTGCAAAGATATGGTGTAGCATTATACTTACATTACAGAATCTGAAAATATAATTTGCAAGAAAATCTTGTCCATAAAAATTTTATTTATTCTTCAAATAAATTTATTTAATAAAAAAAAAATTACTTATTCTTTCTTTTACAGAATTTCTGAAATTACTCCTGAAGTCATTGCCAGTTGTTCAAGTGGCAGATGTTTTATTAAAGGTACCATATACTGGGATATATCCTACTTTACTCATCAGCCATTTTTCACTAGCAACAAGGAGATTTTATGTAAATGAAGTGATGGGAACTATTGGTGCATGTGAAGAAAGATTGGATTCTTGTGTTTTATACCCCATTAAAAGAGGCCTAATACAATTCACAGCTGCAGGGAAACCACTGTGGATTTTTAATGGTATGTTGTCACAAACTATATGTGGAATTTTACTTGCAATCATAATTTCTAATTTTACAATGTTTAATAAAGATGAAAAGCACAACCTGAGTTCAGAAACATAAACCATCCTTTTTCAAGCATGTCTCCAACTTAATTTGTGCTTAGTTCACATTTTCAGTAATAGACTTCAACTACCACTCAAGCCTTTTCCTGATTTTTGAGCAGGTATATTTAAAATTCATAATCTATTAAAGAAACATGGAGACAACACTATTAACCTTTAGAGAAATATTTATTTGTTGTTAATGCTGCAGATTTAAGTTTAAGCATATATTCAAGATGTACATTCAGCTTCAAATAGGTTCAGTTCCACATTAAGTGAAGTTTCTTCAGAGATATGTAAAATAGTTAAGAAGGCTGCATACAGCTGATTTCAAGGAGAAACATAAATGAATATTCTTGTCTACTAAAGTTTCCAACTTTTATTTATTGTCTGCCTCAGTATATTATGCTCTACCTTACTTGTTTTTGCAAAGCTGTTATTAATGTGTTTTATTCATAAAAGAAAGTGACAAGGCCATGTTGCTAATCCTCTTTACTCCATAATAAACCATTGCTTGTTTGCTGTACTCTAATATGTATTTTCAATAATGCAGAAGCAGGCTTAAGTCCTTAGGTAACAAAAATCTCCATGTAAAGCAAGTGCTCTTTTGCAAAAAATAAAAACCCAAAACTCATCTCTCTAACATCGCTTGCACTTTGAAATCTTTCGGGACTTCCATGTGTGAAGTTTGCAGGTGTCAAGCTGTTTCCCTTCATACTCTGTGCATTGCTGTGCAGGGTCATTAAACCAGCCAGGGACAACTTGGTTTTGTACCCACAGAGTGAAGGATGGAGGAGACAATACATGCTGTCCTTTGCCTTTTTGTTAAATTTGAGGTTGATTTGTAGCAACATCTACTTCCTTTTGCTGCAAGTAATTTAAATATACCAGGCAGGGAAGATTGTATTGTTGAGTATATTGTGCTTAGTCCCCTTCATAAGAAGCATGAAACACATTGTAACAGATGGATAATAAGCTAAAACTTCCTCTTTCTTAAAATTTAATTATTTCCTTTTTTGTTGTTGTTGTTATTGTATTGTACATATGGAGCATGTTAAACTCAATGTGTACCCTTGCTAAAAATACCCAATGTTCAAAATACAATCTCAAGTTAGAACTGCTCATGTCTGAATCACTGTCCTACATTATGCTACAAATTGCTACTGTTCATAAGAAATCTTGTATTATAAACAACTATCTTCCTAGGCCTCAGGTGACTTTTAATGAAAGCATGTATTCCCTTTGTGTATTCCCTCAAATTTCTTGCCAGGTGCTAATCTTGACATTTTGAAAGATTTTGTGTTTTAAAACTTCAAAGTATTTTGCAATATTGGCTGTATAAGAATGCTTGCTAACTTTGAATATTCCCTATTTCTAATATTAAGCCTTTGTCGTTACATGTGCCACTAGTAGAAGAAGTAATGGAAACTCTCTCCACCTGAATTAAGTTCAATCATAAGAAGGTGCCAAGTCTCACTTGACCAAAATGGGCCACAGAGTACATTTTCCTGCATGAGTCTGGGTCTGCCTTGGCATATCACCTGAGTTTTTCTTGAGGAAAGGAACAGAACAAACATCTCTAGGAGTACAGTGAATCAGATATAAACTGGCTCTGCCCTCAAGGGAGTCACGTTCTGTAATTACCAGCAAGATTTCTAATGCTAAAAAGACTTTTACAGCTGGAACTGTTGCCATTTTGCATTTTACCCAGGCAGCGCCTGGTGTTGCGATATGGATGTAACAGTTTCTACCTCTTTAGTCAAGTCCACTAGAAACACTGTAGATACTTTGATTTCCTCTTCTTTGTTTCCTCACTCTTAAGGGTGCCCCCTTAAGAAAACCCACAGGGAGCTTCCCACATTCCCCCAGGGGCAGAGCACATCTGCCCTGGCTAAACCTGCATCCTCAAGAATCTGCTTGCACAAGTCCTTTGCAGTTTATGGTGTGGTTGAACAAAGTGACACTACAAAACCAGCTGCTGGCCCCACCACAGACCTTATTGCTGTGACACCCCACAAGAAAGTAAAACAATGAAAGGGAAAAAAAGAGTTTTCATCCACCATTCCTCCACAGAGATACTGGGAAGGTGACACCTGTGGTTAAGGCAAGAGAAACCACCAAAAAAATACATTTTTCATTCTAAAAAATCGCAATTGTACCATGGCAGAAAAGTCAGAGAATGAGACAAGTGCTTCATTGTGTATCTTTTCTCGATAGAGAATTTATGGTCTTTCAAAACTTGAAGAATTTTTTTTTGTTTTAGAAGCTACCATGTGAACCCAAGTCTCACCAACTTCTTGGTGATTAAGCTACTTTTGAAAAGGAGACTACGTAATAAATCTTTTACTTGGGGATTAAAAAATGGTTATTAGGAGATATGCGTCTGAGTAACATAATAACTTCTGAAAAATTTACCATGAAACAAAGAATACGTATTTATGAGACTAGTTCAGTTCTCTTAACATACCATAGTTGTCCTGGAATATCATAAGAAATATGAATGCCATAAGGTTGTAAACAACAGAAACTGCAATTACTGTAGAACTTAATAAATTCTTCATATATGTGTTTACTTCCAACATAATATGCAGTATAGCTAGTTTGTAAGTAAACAAAAGTGATGCATGTGCGTGCAGTGATTCATATCTACTAGCTATATTAAAAGAAACATGAAATATGCTAATGCTGCAGGAAAAT
>VYZP01049594.1:1796-17195 GCA_013400635.1 Hypocryptadius cinnamomeus | reverse complement strand
AGTCAAGAGGAATCTTTATCTTTGATGGCTTGTTCTGAAGCACTTGAGGCTTTTAATACTTTCAGTCAACTCAGCCAGACTAGGCCAACACTAAAGCTGTAATGCAAGCATTTAAGAACCTTACTTCTTGTAAAAATAGAACATATGAGTTGAGTAACACAATTTTAAACAGAGGATACTCGAAGGAGTTAAAAAAAAGACAATTGACTTTAGCCAAACCCCAGTTTTAGGGAATGAAGCCCTTGATAAAAAACACAACACTGGAAGGAATCTGGAACAAAACACTCAGACAGAGGCTATTGAAAGATCCAGACTTAACTACATAAAACACATTTCAAATTTGGATAGCAGGGGAAGAAAATCAGTTTAAGTTAAAGCCCACAGACAGTTATTGAGACAGGGTGGATATAGGAAATTTAAAACACAAGATATAAGGGATTGTGGAAGACAGGAGATGTTCAGTGCTGACAGCCTCTGAAATGCAGCTCAGGAAGCAATATGTGTAAATTCAGATGCAAGCAGAAGAAATAAAGATAATGTTTAACATCTGAAGAAAGATGCAGAAAAAAATCATATTTGTCAAAATGTTCAACAGCCCACCCAATAACTCTACATGGGCAAAGCAATTTCTCTGTAAAAACAAAATATAATATTGCCAAAAGAGAATAATAGACTATCAATGTGTGGGGCAAAAAAACTTATCAAGTCTGGTGGACATAATTTCACAGGCTACAAGAATCAGTAATGTTAACTCTATCTTCAGTAAATATAAACTGATGAAATCATGCATTTGCATGTGGGTGCCCGTCTAGCCCAGAGAGGAAGGTCTGCTGCCAGGAGCAGCAGGAGCAGGCTGGTGGCAAGGGCAGCCTGTGGCCACAGCAGGCAGCGAGGGTGGCCAGGCAGTGCCCTCCCCACAGAGCAGGTCCAGTGACAGCAGCTAAGGTCAGCCTCAGCCCACGTGTGTGTCCATAGGGGACAGCAAAATCCAGTCCAGCAGGACATCAGTTAAGGGTCGGGACCAGTGGGGGAAAATGTCTAATCTCAAATGCAGTTCTTGAGTAGAATGGACCAAAAAGGCACCTCATAATTGTCATACATCCATGTATGCCTTGTGTGACATCTGGCCTTGAGTGCAGGCAACCAAACCCCAAGGAGTGGATATGGAGGCTGCAGAGTCTGTTGCTACATCTAGAGCAGTAATTTCACATCTGCATCCGTGTGTAGTATGTGGACTCTTTTTTTTAATTTTTTTTTTTCCCTAATGAAAGCAGCAGAGGAAAAATACCTCTTTCAAGGGCATGCTGAAGTATTAATAGCCTGAAGTCTAAAATGCTACAGTGTGCATTCATCAAAGAAATTTTCTTGTTCTGGAGACATGACAGTGCTAGTGGTGGGGAAAAACTGCTAGGGGATTTATTAGAGCATCCCAGAGATGTCACACATCCTAATTTTCACATATGCTCCACTGCCATATAGAAACAAAGCTGTGGCCTGCTGCGTGGACTCCATCCCCTCTCCTACTATAGCCTAACATATTGGCACAAAGAAATTATGCCCCAAAAGTCACTCAGTGAATGACACTGTCCACATGACTTGCACACAAGTCTACATGACTTGGATAATGAGGGAAAATCTTATTAACCGAAGTTGAATCCTACTATTGCTCCTAGAAAATATACAAGGGAGTATAGGATATAGGTCCAGCTTCACAAAACATTTGCTTTATCAGAGGAAAGAAGTTGGGTTGCTTATTGTGCAGTTATTTTATCTGATAGAAAGGTCAAGAATAATATTTTCCTTTTGCCTTGGACTTTTTTTTTCCAATGCCAAGACTTGCATGATGCCTAGCCAGCTTCTGACACACTGATGGTTCTTGTCTGAAATAAAGAGTGCTCAAATATCACTGGTGTCTTTGGGACCATCTCTTGACTCATGGGGAAAAAAACCTGGAGGAAAAAAGTCCTTGATTCTTTATTGTCACAGCAAAAAGTCAGGAGCTGATGCAGGAATGAGCTGATTTAAACTGAAGGTCAATCTGATCCAGGGCCCTGTCTCTGACAGTACCAATTACTCCCCAAAGATAAAAGAGCAAGGGCAGAAAAAAACATGCTTAAAAGCATGCCAGTTAATGTGCTGCAGAGATATAAAAATCATGCAGCCACATTTCACAGATTATTTCTGAGAAATCTGGTAGGCTACCTAAGTGAGGCAACTTGTTGAACCTTGGAAAACAGAGGTTGATTCAGAGGTCTATCATAATTAAAGATAGATTGTTAGTGGAAAGGCATCTGTTTGTCATATCACTGACAGCTGGATTGTCTGATGAGATGTCAACAATGCCGTTGAATATTTCATGATACTCTAGAAATTTATTTACGATTTAGAGCAAGGACTTAAAATCAAGGGTTTTAGTGCTTTGAAAGGTGCTTAAACTCTGGCCCCATAGCAGTGAAACATGTAGTTTGCCCAGCAGCTGTTGCTGAAGCAGTTCCATTTTTGCATAACACCTTTAAATAGCAATTAGAGCTGAGACTAAATCTGGGCTTCCCAAGTCATACTACAGAGTCCAAAGAACGAGAAGCATAGCATTATTTGCAGGAAAATTTTTCTCTGAATTTTATACTTCAGGTCAGTCTTCTGCCTAGAATCCCCTAGAAATCGATGGCTTTGCTATATAACTTATCTGCAGTTACCATACCTGTTAGCCAAATGCACTCCCAGGGATTTGTAATGGTACACTAGGACACTGAACACCCCAGGGAGAAAATGAAGCTAATGTAATGGCAAATGACTTTCAAAATATTCTATCCTGTGCCTTTAAATTTCAGACCCTGAAAAGAAAGCAAAAGAAAGAAGAAAAAGAAAAACATGAAAGGAAGAGATTAGTCTGTGACTGAAAATCCAGCTGTGTAAACAAGTTTAGTGACTTCTTTTATCTCTAATTGGTCTTATACATTGATCTTTCTGGTGCCAAAATCACACACTTCACATTAATTCTTCAGTAATATAGCATTATTTTCACATGGAATTGGTCTGAAATGTCAAACTGATATGTGTCACTTGCAATCTACTAACATTTCCAGTTTTTTCCAGTGAACATCAACAACTGTCTTTAGTTATACTACTTTGAAAGTCTGAACAGGAAACAGGTTTATACCACTGAAAATGTGAATATAGACACTAAAATTGTGTTAATAGTGCTATTCATTGCATAAGACTTAGAAGATACTCAGCTGGCATAAATTTTTTGGCCAAATTACATTAACTTCAGAGATGTCATGCCTGTTAATATAGTCAAATAATTGGCCTATAGACTTCAGAAGATATCTGTCCCACAAATGCAGAACAGGCTGTTGTCTTTCCTGATAGTTTAGGACCTTTGAGTAACAAGATATTCCCATAATTATGTAGACTAATCTGGAGTAGACACTGAGGTAGACACCGAGAAACTCCAGTTAGACAAAGAAACCACATGTACAGGCAAATGAAAATCAATACTGATAAATGCAAGGTGATGCACACCGACCATAAAAATAAATTAATGAGGCAACAAGTAAATGAACTGTCAATCCATCTGACACAGGTCAAAGGCACCCATATGTGAGAAGGGAGCATCAAGGCAAAATCACAATCTGTGTGCAGCTTTGATCAGAAAAACAAATATTTTAGGTTATATGACATATGTGGCAAAGTGAAACATATAAAAAAGGTTTTGTCAACCTTTTTGTAATGATGCAGTATTGCCTGCACAGTTAAAGGGGATTTGATAACATTATACATAGAAATGAAAATGTGTATGAGAAACAACCAACTTCTGTTCTTCAGTCTTTCTATTTCTTCCACAGGATTATTACATAAAACTAGAAAAGTCTAAGTTAGAAAGAATCACTGAAATACTTTTTCCTGCTATAGATGACTGAACTGTGATTACCTTGATGCATATATGTGTATGTGTTTGTGTACTAAGCTTAGATATAACTGAGGTTAATAACAAGACTGATGATGAGTAAAACAGTCATAACTAATATAAATCTAGCATGAACTGATAATAAACATTATTTCATAACCAACCAACAAACCAACCATAATTCATGGTTTAAGATAGCCTCTAGTGTTTACAAATTTGTCATATGATAAACAGACTTTTTGCATTTAGTAAGTCCTTCAAGGCAGGCAGTAACTGTGAGAAATAGAGTACTGGACTAGATTGATGTCAAATTAATTCAGTTTGCAAATTTCAATTTTGCTACCAATAATTATTTCCTACCAGTACAGGACTAGGCAGGACCCTGAGTGACCTGCTGTAGTCATTCCTGTTTTGAGCAAGAAGCTTGGATTAGATTCCTCCAGAGATGCTTCTCAACATTAATGATTCCTTGATGCTATGATTAAATGGAAGAACACAAACAATTTTGCAGGACTAAAGTTGGAAGGAATATTTCTGTGCTAAAAGTTGTATGTGGCTGAATGTGTTAGAAAAAAACACATCAGAAGAAGCATTTACATGTTGGGGATTTTTTTCATTAATTCACTCATAATGGGATGTAAAGCAATTTCTGTGGTGTATAATAATCTGTGAGAGACAATTTCTTTCAAAACAGATTTAAATAAATTGTAGCAGAAGTGCATTATATGGCCTTAAACTGAAAGAGGTTAGATTTCAATTAGATATAATGAGGAAGTTCTACTGCAAGGGTGGTGAGACACCAGGGCAGGTTTTCCAGTGACTGATCTGAAAAATAGAGATGACTGAGGTCCAGTGTCAAGAAGCCTTCTCTGGCATAGTTTAAGTATCCAGTGTAAATATAGTTTCTATTGACTTTTCACAAAAGTTTATTCTTCTAAGAATGTGTTTTGGTGGGCCAAGTTAAACACCATCTTTCCTTGTGGAAGAGGTTTTTAGGCCTGGTCCCATCAGTTGTCTTTGATTTCTGTGTTGAGGCAGGTTTGTTTGGCTTGTGACCACTGAAAGTAGATGCCCAGGCTTAATTTAAAAATTATTAAAGTAGACTGAAAATATTCGTAGTTAAGAAGCCAGGAATATACATGTGAACTTCACTGATTACAAATG
The DNA here is from genome assembly GCA_013400635.1 of Hypocryptadius cinnamomeus. Lineage (NCBI taxonomy): Eukaryota > Metazoa > Chordata > Aves > Passeriformes > Zosteropidae > Hypocryptadius > Hypocryptadius cinnamomeus. Next base: position 12,121 of record VYZP01049594.1, on the reverse strand, counting down.
AGTTACAAGTGAATACTTCACTGAGTTACAAGTGTTGACAGTGATGCAACTGAAGAACGTCTTTCTCCAAAGGCACAGCCATGCCATGGGAGCTGAAGGAAAATGCCCGTCAGCAGATTTCACCTGGGGACCGACCTCTAGAGGGCAACACAGCCATATGAAATGGCACAGAAGGACCGACAGGGGCACTGTCAAAACTGCACCCTGATCAATACAGGTGATCCTGCCTTTATATCCTAAACCCTTATTTATAAAACCTAACTCAAAGGACAGGTTTTACAGAATGGCACATGGCAACAGATACCCCTTGTATGGTTACTGTGACCATATTCTACCTTCTGTGGTATTCAATCATCACCACAAAATACATCACCTTCCACCCAAAAAAATGCATCCCTTGAGCTTGAAACAAACACAAACCTCTACACGAACTCAAATTTCTTTTTCTTATGTAGAAGATTAGAATGCCATATTTGGACCTCTAACTCTGAGTCTACAACAGCCCCAAACTACTGATCCTCAAGCCCTTTTTTGAAAGCATTCCCAAGCCTACTCTCCCTGTGTGACACAGAATGATAATTTTTAAAGACATACATATGTGTAAATTAAATCCAAATATTCCCATAGTTTTTATCTAAGTATCCCAGTGTCTTTTACCTACTACATCTCTGCTTTTCTTGGATGACAGTCGCTTCACGGAAATCATCTGCATTTTATATTGGAAAAATAAAACATATACAACATATTGCCTGTGTTTCACTCATAAACAAGCAAATTCTATTATCTGAAACAAGGATTAGACCACAAAGTTCTTTGTAAAATAGGTAATATTGTATATATTTTGTTAGCAGTAATAAAAGAGCAGAAATAGCATGTGATTATTTCTCTTAGAACACTGAGGATGTGTGTCCATTCACCATGGACTCCAGACTAAAACTTCCAATTTCAAATGTCAATTTCTGATGTTAAATTAAATGAAAATGTGGATCAGTGTGATATATCATCATCTAAAGTAACTCCCAAGGAAATCACTGGAGTAATGTCATTAGTGCTGCCTGCATTCTCTAAAACATTTGTGTGAACTGAAGTGGGCTCTGTGCTTTGTTTCAGAGGCTGCCAGCTGAGATCTTCCTTCTGCCAAGGTTGTGAGCACCTTGCCTGTCAGCCAGGGCAGCTCTACCCATGGATTTGGGACTGGCAAGAGGATGTGCTGTGGCTTGGGCCTGCTCCTAATGCACAGGTCAGGCTGCAATCCCTCCTATAATCCCTACTGCAGTCCCAGCTCAGACTGCTGCTGCCCAGAGGGGGACTCGGCCAACTGGTGTCTGTACAGCCATACTGGGTGCCATGGCAAACTGGTGTCTGTACAGCCTTACTGGGTGCCATGGCAAACTGGTGTCTGTACAGCCTTACTGGATGCCATGGCAAACTGGTGTCTGTACAGCCATACTGGGTGCCATGGTAAACTGGTGTCTGTACAGCCATACTGGGTGCCATGGCAGGCTGGTGGTGGTGGAGGGGGATGGAAGGGGTGGCCACTGCGCTGGAGAGAGCTGGACAAAATCAGCTCCAGCCAGCGCCGAGAGACCTGCAAGACACAGCTGAGCACAGCAGCCACGGTGGTGTCACCTCTGGGATAACAGCTTCCAGACAGGGCAAAATGCTTCATTGCCACATGAGGAGCAATGAAAAATGAGTGAGAACCAGCTCTGTAGAGACCAGAGCAGTGAGGAAGGACAGGAAGCAGGCGTTCCAGGTGCTGTAGCAGAGATTCCCCTGGAGCCCGTGGTGCAGAACATGGAGAGGCAGCTGTGCCCCTGCAGCCCACGGAGGTCCATGGTGGAGCAGGGATCCACCTGCAGCCCCTGGAGGAACCCATGCTGGAGCAGGGTGACATTTTCTGAAAGAACTGCATTCCAAGGAGACCCCATATTGGAGCATGGAAAAGTTGTAAGAAGGAAGAAGCAGCAGAGAAAGGACTGTTATGGATTGACTGAAAACCCCCACTTCCCCTTGCACTGCTCAGGATGGGAGAGAGTTGGAAGAGTGGTTGTGAATGAAGTAGTGAAGTTGAGCCCAGGGGGAAATGGGATGGGGGTTGGGGGAAAGTTGTTTTAATTTATCTTCTTTCCTTCCATCCTTATCTGGTTTAATTGACAATATATGAAATTAATTTTCCCCAAATCAAGCCTGGTTTGCCCATCATCATAAATAGCAAATGATCTCTGTGTGTTTATCAGAACCCAAGAGCTTTTTGATCTTATTTTCTCCTTCATACTCCCAAGAGAGGGGAGTGACAGTATAGCTGGCTGAATATCTGACAAACAGCCAAGATCAACTCACCCCCAAAAATATTGAGAATAACCATGATTTTTCTGTGGAAAATCAGTATAATTTTACTGTATAATATCTTTGATGTGCAAGAAGAGTCATGAACTAGAGGGTCCAGAGGAAAAAAAAATCCTGAAAGGATGTACTTCAGGGACAAACCTATAATGTCTCCAGTGAAGTTTGGCTAGGTCTGTCTCACAAAAAGGTTTGATTTGAACCCAAAAATCTTGTAGATTTTACAAATAGAATAGAAGAATATACAAATGTGAATACCACATACAAATGAGTATTTTCAATCTCTCCCCCTCTTTCTTCCTATTTCATTAAGCTCATAATGCAGTCAGTTGGAGCTGATAGACACTGTCCTCTTCAACTTTCCCAGAATATTCTTCAGGAGAGGCAAGTAGATATGGAACAGTTTTGTAACTGGTGCAATATTAAATCTTCTGAATATCATCCATTATCAATAGAGAAGAAACACAAATCTTTCACAATCCTTTCTGCTGAATTGAGAAACTCACATACTTGGTATCTAACACGGACTTTGCAAGGAATCCTGATCTCCTCATTTAACAGGATTGTGACTGCAACCTAAAAAGAACATCTCATGCCCATTTTACAACTAAAGATCGATTACAGCTTTGCTTTAAAACCACTTCAAAGACTTCCTATCTACATTGGTACCATCTACCTGGAAATTGTCCTAAGAAAGCAATGAGAGAGCTCCTATCTGCATATATGACCAAACAGACACTATCTCCCAGGAATGCATCTGGAAAATTCTCCACTGAACTTCACAATCTCAAAATCCCTTTGGTTGCCAGTGTCTCCAAGATAATCTGAAACCTTAGGTTTGAGAAACTCGTTCATGTTCTACTACACCAAGCACTGGCATTTACCAGAGGTCTCCTCTAATGGTAACAAAGAGGGGAGTGACTTCCAGGATGTGTGCAGTGATTTACAGATCAAGCTCTACAGAAACATTCCCAGGGACCTGCCAAGTAAATGGGAAGTAAAACAGGTGTGAAATTCAACCCAGTAGAGGGCAATAGACCCCAGTGTACATGAACAACACTGCAGCCCTCAGTAAAACAGCTGTTTCCAGCCTGAATCTGCAGAGGCTAAGTAGATGGGAATGGAAGAAGAGAAGTCAGAATTCTGAGAAAATCATTAATTTTCTCCTGACTCTAAGTAAAAAGCTATTCTCACTTGCTCTGTCTGATAATCTTTGTTCTTCTCCAGAAAAACAAAATTGGTTTAAAAAAAAAATCATTCCATGGCACACAATATCACTGAATTTGGTTATAAAATCTGCTATTGACCTGCATCACCTATAAAGTGATCAGTGACAGGAATTAAAAGAAACATCTCTTGGCTGAGAGAAAGCCTTACCAGGGTAAAAGTATGAGGCTATGTTTGGATGCCTTGGCTTAGAAAACAGGGCTTTTTTTTCACTTTTAGATGCCATGATAGTAGAGGTAGGAATGTATGTTTTATTTCTAAAAGATTAGCCTCAAATAATATTAAGGCAAAAAATGGTATTCAGGAAATATATGTAAAAGACACTTGTAAAGTAATTTTTACTCAATAGGATAAACACAGAGAAGAAGAAAACAATTTAAATTACAATGAATATTTCAAGGCCATGGTGGAGCACACAGAAAGTTAGCAGACAACGCTAGGACTTGTTTTAGAGATACAGTCTTTCAAAGGAACTTTGAAAAAGTCCTGATAGTGGTTACATCTTCTCTAATGCTGAAGACTGGACTGTAGCTATCAGCAAAGAGACAGGGCTAAAATGGGCTAAAAGGTGACAGATCCCTCCCCAGTCCATCTCCCAGCTGCAGAGCTACCGTGTTTACACTTGATGCTAAGAAAGTTACACAGTCAGGAAGACCCAGGGAAAAAACTATGAATGAAAAGTCAGTTGTCAGCAGAAAGGAAAACGAAGGCTAACTAAGAGAAGTGAAAGCTTTTAAGCAGAAAAAAAATCACAGGAGGAAGTGTCAGGGATAATGCCATTAGCAGTGACAAATGGAAATCATTGATTAAGAAAGTAGTGAAAGCAGGCAAGGGAAAAATGTCTCTGAGCTTTTATTCAGCAGTTTCAAATCTTTCAAAGATTTCTACCACCACTTCTTTCAAATGCAGAAAATACATTAGGCATAATAAAAGCACTGATCAAATCCTTGTCAGCCGATATAATGAGTTAGATCTTTCAGGAGAATTGCCTGTCTATTGTGATGCAAGCCTAATATCTGAATATCAGTGATTTACTGTTATTGTTTTGGCTAGATTACAAGACTTGGAAAATGCAATTAGAAGTTGCTGTACAGGCTGATAGTATTTTATATACATGTGCAGACCAAAGGGCCTACCTAGTCTAGTATTCTGAATCCATACTTTGTAAACAGCATCTTATATTTCTGATCATGATGAATTTATACTTGACCCATTTTCTGAGAAGTCCACCACATTCCAGTTACTCCAGTGCTATTCTTTCTGCCTCTGAGTCCATTAAATTCTTTAGCAGAAAGAGCTGAACTGAAATCAATTGAAGTTTTGCTTTTGACTTCAACAAGGCCAAGATTTCCCCCTGTTCCTTTGACAACCCTCACAAAAAGACTGATTGCAATTTAAAAAGCTGAATCCTAGACCCCATTTCTGCCAATCACACTTACCTCCTCAAGTAAACCTCATGTCCAGAAGCTATTCTTATTCTGGAGTTCCCAGCACATTCCTCTTCTGTGTGCCTGGCTTCAGGGTCGAAGTACTTCAGAAAATGGACTGTCTTTATATTTTTTAATTTGTCAGAAATGAACATGCTGGAGGTACTAAACAAATATTAGTCATAGAATAACTGCAATAATAGGGTAGCCAATTTTGTAGCGAAGCACGCTGAGATGCTGTTTGGAATTACTTGCCAAAGAAATTCTAAGAAATGTTGAAATTGCTGATAAATAGATTAAATAGATTTCTGAGAAACAAATCAATGCTAGCTTTTTTCAAAAGAGAGATAAAATTAGTGACAATTGGAGTGATGCAGTCAGCTATGTATAAACCATTTATAGTTGATGTTATAGGGAAATACAATGAACTATGATACCAAAGACATTATTTTTTCTCCTTTTTTTAAAAGACATAGGAGTGTCACATATTCTCCCAACACTCAATATCCCCAGAACAACATAAAATTGATTTTTTCAACTTAAACCAGAATTATGCAATTTCCAGCTAAACCAGGGTGATGTCATTTACCTTTTTTTTTTCCAAAACAACTAAGAAAACAATCAAATGTCTTAAATGAGAAGGTGACTGCAGACAGTCTTTGCTAGTTTTGTCCACTAATGAAGTGAATAGCAAGTGAATAGCAGCAATGTTTGACATTTCTATCGAGTCTTTCATCCCAAATCACCTTAATCAATTTCATATCCATTTAGACACATCTTTTAGCACTTACATATGACTGAAATCAAACCACAGAAATTATAGGGCAGAACACATAAAAAAAAAATCTGTTTTATTTTGTAGTTCAAAACGGGAAGGATTTTTTTGACAACTGAAATTATATGGGAATATATTCAAGAGGCTGAACAGACACTCTGTCTATGATTACACTTGTAAAAGTCATGGCAGAACATTATTTCTCAAACAGATGAAGTATTTGGGACCTTAGGATTCTTTCTTATTCAGATGAGGATGATGGAGGCCCTGCAAAAGCAGATCCATGTTATGAAGCTTGTCTGATCCAGTCAAATAGGTGAAGTTTTTCCCATTTAGGCTTCTTTTTTTAGATAATAAGCCCCTCCTTCTTCCCTCCTTCTTCCCTCCTTCCCCCATAATTAAAATAAACATTGTGAGTGGTGACAATCCATAGCAGTTTCTTTTAAGCTCTGATCCTTTAAAAATATGTTCATATGATTAATATTACTAATTCCACTAATAATATAAGATAATTATAGGAAATTTAATTAAATGCTAACAATTTTCACCAATAAAATATCTGAATAGCACAAATTTATCTACAGTATATTGGGATATTATGGACAAGGTTAAGAAATTTCTGTTCCTTTGTCTCAGGTTTATATTAACACTGGTTGAAACAGAATAGAAATGTTTTCTTATTAAATTAAATAAATATAAAGGGTGTTTTCTCAGCCTAGCTTTGTACCTTTTATGGAGGTTTAACTCCTTGACTTGTGAATTGTTGGGAAAACTAATTTCTACTAATCTAAAAAAACAATTTCTTTAATCATCTAGATGTCTTCTTAGTCTAGAATTTTTCCATTTTTAGTCTCATTAAGTACTGTAACACTAAATTCTTAGGACATATCTCTCTTTTCCTGGAAACATTAGATTAAAATCTTTACTTGAATCAGCATACAAGGACTTGAGAATGTGTACAGTGAGAAGTCTGGCAAAGCCTGTGTTTATAGAAACATTTTTCTTTACACCATATTTTTGGGAAAAGTAAGATGTATCAAAAAAGGTGATCCTATATCATGTTGCAGCAAATGAAGATCTGCATTCACTCAAATTTGCACAGCCTCCAGGTCCACTCTTTAGTATATGAGACAGACATGCAGGACTCATTGGGGCATATGTCATGCATATTTTTTTTCTTGAATATTCATCTGACTCAGAAAATTGTATTTGCCATCTGGAAAATACTTTGTCAAATCAAAGTTAGCTGATGGAAATGAAAGAGGAAACCAGAGCACACTGCTCAGGCTGATGTGCCCAAGATGGCAGTACCAAAATGCAGGCAGCAAAAAAGGCCAGGCAGCATAATTTAAAACACTGACCAAAAACCCCAGGCTGTTGCATGTGAGTGCAGTCACATTATTGTTTACATTATTTCAAATGTGTTTAAAAGTTTTGGAGAACTGAAAAACTTAGTGACAATGGATATATTCTTAATGATTGCATAGATAATTTTGTGTGCTTTTATTAGTACCTAATTGTGTTAGTTAGAAAAGCTATTTTGGGAAAAAAAAAACAAATCATGATTATTTATATGGGAAGATCAGTCTATTCAATCTTATGTAATCTTTGAATATTAGAGACATCAAACTTGGAGAATATTATTAATATACTTCAAGGACTGTGGGGAAATAATAAAAAGGAAAAATTATTTCTCAGTGGAAATTTTTCAGTGGAAGAGTACAACAAAAAGACACAGAATAAAGAAGTTGAGAACACTTATTCAGATTTAGAGAATAATAATGGTCCTCTAGCAGATGTTAAAGTGAATATGCCCTAATGAATTCATGAACATGATCACAGACACTCATATAGCCCTTACATTTGAATTCAGTGTTTAAAAAGCTTGCCTGGATTAAATATAGAACAATGGAGCATCATATGAAAAATAAATTCTTTCTGCTCATCTAAGTTATTTCATGTATCTTTATATCTTCATGTCACAGTATCCATTTCACTTACATTCCACTACTGGCAGCTATGACATTTTGAGACAGTAAGTTGTTTTTACAACTATACACTAATGTAGTAAGTTTAAGCAGTATTCTCACAAAGAATGTTCAGATCCTGCCTTTTTGAAGGTAGGAGTACATTAGAAGGGCTGGGAAATTACTAGTTCCATCTCTAGACTAGCAAGAGGGAAGGCATACATAAAAAAGAGAAACCAGCCAGAAAATTACAAATTCCAGAGGGAGCTGCAAAGCAAGCAAAAGTAAAGGGAGGATTGTCAATTTCTGGTAAAGGCCAGAAATTGGTCCAGCAAACTTCCCTTTGGCCATTATTGGCAAACCTGTTCCCCTTGTGCTCTGCTCTGCCCAGGGTTTATGAATTAAAGAAGGTTGGGAATAATCAATACTCAAAACAAGAACTCTCTAAGGAAACCCATAATTTACATGAAATTATCTTGATTTGCTAATTTACATTGGTTCTTTAGGTTGATAAAGTAAGGGTAGACTATGACTCTAGCAGGTATCCAATTAGTGGAAATGGAAAGGTGTGGAAAAGATTTTAAAAAACCAAGGTGTTCCATTCCTGATATCTCAGTAGTGCAATGGGAAACAGGGATATTCTTTAGTTCAGTATATATCTAAGTTGGTTTTCAATTCTGTTTAAACAAGTTTTAGAAATCTCACCCAGAATGTTTTATGGAAAGCTGCATTTCAAGAAGTTCTAAAGACTTTGAGTTAATAATCTCTTCAAAAATTTTGTTTTACAAATAAACACTAAATTGCTGCAATCCAAACTGAGCAGCAGGAATCAGTAGGTCAGGCTTGTGGTTTCTCTCACTATAAGAAGGTAGACAGAGGATAAATCCTTCTTGCACACACCTGAAGATTCATTGGTATGAACTCACAGACATAGTAATCTGAGATGCAGGTTATGTGTTTGCTGTATCTCTGATGTATCTTCTTTATTCACTCTCCAAATCGTAATAATTATGGAAGTTATTTAAAATATTCTAGGCCAAGGTATTCCATGTGTTTCAGTCACTCAACTTCAGGTACATTAAAAAGAGGTCTGATTTTCAGGAAAAGTAGTTGCTCAGTTGTTGAAAAAGCAGCTGTAAATTGTTTGAAAGCAGAGTCCCAAAATATATTCATTTTTAAAGACTATGTCCTTAAAGTATATGTGGAACAGTGCTACAGATCTGTACTACCTGGTTGTTCCTCCTTCTCTCCTTTATGCTTTGCTTTCAGTGGGACCTCAGGGAGTCATATAATTTCAAAATTTACTACAGGAGGGGTAGGGATTTTAGTATTCAGCATTCTACAGCTCTTAATGGTTCCTACTTCCTCCCTGTTTCTCAGATTCCTTCAGTCCTTCACAAACCAAAGCCTGGTGGTGGTGGAGTTGGGCAATACAGGTGAGTCCATGGGGTGAGGGTGGGTAATAGGAGCTGCAGAAGGTGCCCAGCAGGAGGACGAAGGAAATTCAGCATCCTCAGACATGTCTGAGTGGGTGCTGCCCTGCTGTACCCCAAGCACACCCAGACCCCCTCCCATCCTCAGACCTCCCTGCTCTGCTCTCAGAGGTCACCTCAGCAGGGAGAGCTGGTAAGTTGGCTGCTGTGCCAAACCTTCCCATTTCACAGTCCCATAGAGCTCTGCAGAAATGTGATGTCATAAACTGAGGCAGATGTCAAAATATGTCCAACCCTGCTGCTCCAGCTGTAGCAAAGGTTACTTCTGCATGGGGAGGCAGGGGGGAAGTGGCTGCTTTGCTTGGCTTAGATTAATCCCCTACACTGTGGCAACAAACAGTTTAGGGAATTTGGAGCTGGAACTTTCAGAAGCAAATCATTTTGGGAAGGTGAATAAAGCTGCCTGCTTTGCTATTATCGAAGTCTTCATGTACTTATTTAAAATGTCTAAATGCAAAATGATGATGAGCTTTGAGTACATTGCACAAAACAAAAGCACCTGCCCCTCCTCTGCAGCTTGTTCCTCTGTGCAACTTTCTGGTGTTACCCCGGTCCAGAAGTTCCAGTCTCAGGTGCCTAATGAGCAACCACAGAACTTTGTCTTATTAAATTAGTATTAATTGTTATAAAACTATCAAGGAGAAGAGGAATACCATGAATTGAAGAGAGCCTGCAACTTTGATTCAAATCAGATGTTTTGGTGGCTCCATAGGCAAAGCCAGGGACAATATTTGGTAGTCTTTCATTGTCAAATACAAATTTGCATTTTTTCTATGCAGAGGCAAATTATGCAGCAAACACTGATGACCTGTATGGAGCAGAATGGAATAAAAGGTGAGACCGAGATGGAGAAAGAAGCAGCAAAGCAAAAGCTAAGAAGTAAAAAATGTCTACCTAATGAGCACAGGAAAGAGGGGAACCCTTAAATTTTCACCATCCAGTTCCCTTTATGTCCTTGTCTTCTCTCCTGTAGTGATTTATTTTGGTGAGAAGTCTGCAGTGCTTTGCTCTGGAGTACAAGGGCAGTTTAGCAATGGGTTTTCTCCTGGCATGGGCAAAGTACTTGAGCTAAGCAGTTGGTGGATGTAAG
>VYZP01049581.1:0-14624 GCA_013400635.1 Hypocryptadius cinnamomeus | reverse complement strand
AAAAAAAAAAAAACCAAACTTACTGTAATGCATGACAACCAGGTTTTAAAGCATGTGAAACCTAAGTGCTATTTCTCCTCTGCCACTTCCAGTCAATTGTTCAAGCTCTCACACGATTTTTTACATTGTATCTTTTGAATATGTCAGTGAATATATCACTACAGTTAACTGGAAAGCTGATCCAGTTGAAAGATAACCAACTGGGGTATTTTTTGGTGTTCAAATGTATATATAAATTCTTTTAGATTTATTTCAGCCTTCAGCCATACAAACTGTCTTAGTGTTTGTGATAGGAAGTAGCAGACACATTTGTTTTGTCAACACTACTGCTCAGCTTCAGTTCACATATAGACTTCATTGCTGTTCCACCTGAGTCAGAAAAACTTCAAAAGTAGTAATATAGTGATGCCATTTTTTCAATAAAAAGACTTAAGCAGCTAAAATAACTCTAGAACAGATACTGGTCTCTTTTCCTTGGTCCTAAAACTTAGGAGTCAGACACAGTTAAGGGGTAAAGGCCTTTTACTTCAGTGTTTAATAAGGATCTTTATGGTGCACTGCTTCGCCAAGGTGGAATGCATCGAAATGCACACCCCCAGTAGATCACGCATACGGTTTCATAGACCTTGCGAATCAGCATATTTAATAAAGATGCCTCAATGAGAGGCTTGAATGAATAGCATGATATCTCCCCATCCTGAAGAATTCCCCCCTGGAGGGGCGTAATCCTAATTTACAGGATGCATTTCAAAGAGGACCTTAGTTTCTCAAGACAGCGTAGGGCCTTCCAGCCTCCAACTGTGAGATCTCTGGGATGTTTGGTCTAACAGAATACCAGGATTACGCTAAGTTATCAGAGAATTACAAGTATGGATGCTGAGAGCACTGAAGATACAGAAAAGGTATATAAAATATATATTTTTTTAAAGGCAAAAAATCATCATGGCATCGAAACAACTATTCAGGATCCCCATGTGAAGCACCTGGGATTCCCATGATGCTACCAAGAGTTCTGTGATTTGCTGTGTTTGACTTCCTGTGAAATCACATTTGTTATTAAAGAGAAGTTCCTTCAAGTGTTGTCAGTTCAACATGCAGAGGCAATATGTTCTTCTGCATAGACACCCACTGGTGCAATATAATCTTTGTGAAAGAAAAAAAGGTGAAATACTTATCCAAGCTCTAAGTCTACTTCACTCAGACTACTGCCAAAGGTTGGTTTGTTTTGGGTGCTCATTTTGAAATAGACTAAGTCCATGCATGCATTCTGAAGTGCCTTTTGAATAGCTACAGGAAAATAAGTTTTAGATGCTGATGGATCAAGTGCAGAAGTACAGTTACCACCTCAGCATGAAACGTACCCACTTCTTAGGATACATGTCTCAGGAATCACCACCTTATTTACAGTGATATGTTGTAACTGGAAGTAGGTACTGAAAGACCCTAATTTCAAAAATGTAACTATTGCAATGTTGCTCTGCACAGCTGACACTGTTCTAACCTTGTCTTTCATAGGCTTTCAAAACTTGGTGTGTATTAGTTACATCTTTCCTAACGCTAGCTGTTAAGAAAACTCCAACCAACCAACCAACCAACCAACCAACCAACCAACCAACATCCTTACCTTCAAATTAACCATGCATTATGAGAGAGATCTAGGGATTTCAGGTGACATTTTTTTCAGAGAATTTCAAAAAGGAGTAATTTTCTCCTGTGAGAAAGGAGCAAGAATGACACATCACCCACTTCAGAGCAAAAGGGCAGGCTGGGTGGGGGCATGGCTGGAAACATCCATAACCTCATCATATTTATAAGAAAGGCAGGTAATATCTTCTACACATTTTAATACTTAATTGGGTTAATACAAAATGCATGATGAAGCTATTCTGTAGTATATCAAGAATTCAGTATTAAACAAAAAATAGGAAACTTTAATTTCTTGTTGCTGTTTGAGGGGCTTTTTTGGTAGTTTGTTAAAAGGCAGAACTAGTAATATTAATTATATGGTAACCATTGCAAAAGGATGCTAAAAAGAACTATTACATCTTTCAAATGCCACTTAATATGAAACCAGCCCTTGCTCAATACCCTGCATATCCACTCTCCAGGACAAAATAACCTCTATGCTTCCAACTTTTCCTTGAAAACAAGTATTTATAGCAGGTGCATATTATGCAAATTAAATCACTCTCATATACAGGGAGAACACACATCAGGTACACAGATCTGAGTTTGATCTTCCTTAAGAAAGAAGCTATGGAACAATAAAAACTCAATTTCTAAATATATTAGGGTTTTGCCCACAAAGAACATTTTAGATGTGTCATATGAGTTATAATTTTTTTTTTNTTATTGTCTTTTTTTTTTTTTTTTTTTTTTTTTTTTTTTAATGTAGAGGTAATTTATGAGAGAGAAAGTGGACTGTGCATTCCCTGGGTTTTGCAGTGGTCTTGGGCCTATTTCTGCTGAACTCTATGACAGTATTTCTGTAGGAACAACTGTAAAGAAAAGGTACTAATACAGTGCAGGAGGCATCCAGAGTAAAGTCTAGCCAGGATACAAGAATCAAAGAATACATTTCTAAACTGGGAACTCCTACTGTCAGTCTGTGTATCAGGCATTACCTTTATCCCTCCCCTGATTTAATTCCACATGTAGCATTTTCTTTTCTGAAGAATTTATAAGCCTTAATGAGCTTAGTTTCCATATCTGAGAATGCTGTTTCCAAGTACCCTGGGATGTTAGAGCATTATATCATCTTCGAAAACTTTCAGTTTTCAAGCATTGAATTATGAAAAACACTTAGTATTTCACATTACTCAAAGTTCAAGAAATAATTCAAAATTTACTGAAGCATGTCAGTGGCACATCTAAATTAAGTTAGCTTTTAAAGTCAGCTGCATCCTGGGCTGCATCAAAAGCAGTGTGGCCAGCAGGTAAAGGGAGGTGATGCTTTGCTCCGGGTGAGATCCCACTTGGAGTGCTGTATTCAGCTCTGCGGTCCTCAGCACTGAAAAGACATGGACCTGTTGGAGTGATTCCAGAGACAGACTACAAAAATTATTAGAGAGGTGGAACCTCTCTCCTCTGAAGAAAGACAGAGAGCTGGGGTTGTTCAGCTGGAGAAGAAAAGGCTCCAGGGAGAGTTTTTTGTAGCATTTCTGTACTTAAAGGGGGCTTATAAGAAAAATGGGGACAGACTTTTTACCAGGGTGTTCTGTGATAGGAAAGGGAGAAGAGTTTTAAACTAAAAGAGGGTAGATTCAGACCACATATTAGCAAGACATTTTTTATGATGAGGGTGGTGAAACACTGGAATAGGTTGCCCAGAAAGGTGGTTGATGTCCCACCCCTGGGAACATTCAAGGCCAGGTTTGGGCAGGGCTCTGGTCAAGCTGAAGAAGTCCCTGGTCCTTGCGGGGTATTGGAGTAGATGAGCGTTAAAGGTCATCCTTTAAAGGCTCAACCATCACCATTCCGTGGTTCTATGATCCATAATCTGCTAATAGAGGTAAAGGTAATGTCAGCTCAGACAAAACAAATAACAGCTGCTGCTGCTACCTGCAAACAGATGAAAGGAGTTTGGGAACCAATGGAAATTTGTATGCAGGAATTCCAAGCCTTCTGGCATATTTAAAGGAGAAAGATAAGGCAACCTGAGGGGTTTTTACCTGCAGCCTACAGTTGGAAACTTTTAAATCCTGCTCCTCCCATATCAACCTTCCTTCCAGGTATGTTCTCCTGTTTCTTTATTCTGCATTGACTCTGGTATTAACTTAATAAATTTTCATGGAATAACAGACAATGAAACCAAAATTATGCAAGAACTTTTTGCTGGATTACCAAATTAATTGTAATACTGCATGAGATAATAAGCACCAGAGATGGTGCAAAGTAGAAGGATACAGCACTAGAAATGAGGAAAAGAGAAAGAAGAGCAATGAGGAAAAACAACAAAAACAAAACACCCCCATATATCAACTACCTTTTAATTTACCATATTAAGAAATAAAATTTAAGAGCATGTTTCTCTCTTCCAGTACTTTTATGTGATACATGTACATCTGACTAAGAATTTACACGTTCTGATTTTGTAGAGATTTATATCCCTTGAGCACACAAACTACAATTTAAAATGCAAGGTGACAAGGGATTTAATGAATCAGGAAACTATAATTATTCTGGCGTATGGTGTACACAGCAGCTAAAAATCAGTGTATTCTTGTGGTGTGGTTGGGTTTTTCTCCTGCTGACTCTTGACCAACAAAACGCTATCTGTATTTTCTTCTGTTTGGGAACACGTTTTACTTGCTGCATTTGTAGACAAAACACAGAACAGTGCTTACGATTAAATATGCAGAGAGGACAGTTATCTGTGGTGCCGGAACCCCGAACCTGGGTTTAATGGTCTGCCGACATGAACCACTGTGGTGTCATTTTATCAGTGCATGAATTGTTGGTCAGGGGAAAGCGACACCAGTTAAACTTTCCTGTATCACAGTAACTGCGGTCGCTCAGGTTTGCAGCGAGCGGGAGCCGAGGGAGCACTGGGGCAGCACGTACTCGCCTCTGCCTCGGCCCGCTGCGAGGGGCTGTGTGCGGCCACGGCGCTCCCGCCTTCCCCGCTTCCCCTCCCGCTTCCCCTCCCGGCCGGAGCCGCCGCCCGCCCGGCCCTGCGCGGGCAGCGGCACCGCGGGCTCCGTGCGGGCTCCGTGCGGGCTCCGTGCGGGCCGGGGAAGCGTGTGGGCTCGGGAGGAGCGCGGGGCCGGGGCCGGGGCCGGAGCCGGGATGGCCGGGAACGGGCCGGGGGCGCGGCCCTGGTTCCGGGCGGGAAACGTGGGCGGCCCGGTCTGTGTCCTTGGAGGCTGTGGGGCCTGGGGCGGCGCTCGCAGCCCCACCAGCAAACTGCGGCCGGCCGCAGCCGGTGCGGCGTCCCTGCGCTGGTCCTCCCTTCGGCACACGTGCGTGCTGCACTGCTACCCCTTGTAAACTCTGCACTTGAAATGTTTTGTTTATTGGTGATGAGAAGGTAATTACATTTTGGTGTAAAGTTGCATTACGACAGAAAATAAAATATGTTTTAACTTGATGGCCTTCATGAGTTTTTTCAACTGCTGTGAGGACGTTTTGGGCTGTAGTATGTGTATAGTCTGTGAATGCAGCAGATCAGTTTTTACAAAGTTTCAGTTTAAAACAGCAAACTTACACCCAGTGTTTGTGAAGAAGTCCGTAATGTCCTCTAAACTGTAACCATGGTGCATTACTATCTTCAGCCTTGAAAGTGTCTTGTTTTTTTATCTGCCCGTACTGCCAGATTTTAAAAAAAATTGTATAAAGACAAACTCTCTGGAGCACTGATTGTCTAACTGGTTTTATCCCTGCTGATTCTCCCAAAATATTTACATCATGTTGATTATGAGTCTGTTTTCTTTCAGTATAAATAGGGAGTCTTTCTGTTGGTTTAAAGGGAACTGTATTAATGATAAAGAACAGATAAAAAGCCTGAGTAGAGGTGTAGTGGTGAATTTCTTAAATAGAAAAGAAACCAAATCTCCTCACAAGATCTGATCTTCTCACATTATCTTCTGCCTTAAGAACTGCTAAGTGTAAAATCTGTAGAGGTGCTGTGAATTGGGACAGAGGGCCAGAATGCATGTGCATGTACAGATGGGTTATTACTATATTCTTCTATAACTTGAAGTGCAGGTTATATCGTGTATCTTTGGCTGTTTATGGTTTTTAAGGGATGTTAGGAAGAAAACAGACAAGAGCAAAGTAGTTGCAACATGAATATCCATCATGGTGTTGAACATCTGACTTGTTTATCAGATCTGTATAGGAATTTCTCTTAATTCCTATACATTAAATAGCACCTTTATTTGGATTATACTCATGTTGCTCGAAATACCTGTCTAGCAAATCCAAGCCCACAGAATCACTGGATATCTTGATTTGGAAGGAACCCACAACGATCATCAAGTCCAGCTCCCGACTCCACACAAAGCAGCCCAAAAGCTGAACAGCATGTCAGAGCGCTGTCCAAACACTTCCTGAGCACTGACAGCTTGGGGCCATGACCACCTCCCTGGGAGCCTGTGCCAGTGCTTGGCCACTCTCCAGTGACAATCTCTTTACTAATACCCAACCTGAACTTCCCCTGACACAGCTTTATGCCATTTCCTTGCATCCTGTCTCCTAGAGTTCTTTCTGCTTAGTAGGAGATGCTTTTTAAAGATTTTTCCCTTAATTTCATTTTTCATAGTAAATAATATAATGCTCCCTATAATATAAGACTTTTTGTAGCTCAAACATCTTATTTATTTGATCTACTTTAGGCTACCTGCCATTCTTTATGTTAGCTGTTTAGGGCCTAATTTTGTCACCATTATAATATATGGCTGACTATGCATGTAGGCTTTTTTCAGTTCTTGTTCAGTTTTTGAAAATTGGATAGTATTTTATTGCTAACAGAATGTACTCATCAATCTATTAAAGCCATTATTAGTTACTTTGAGATTAGTGTGCAAGACAAAAGCTCAAAGGTGAAACTTGAAAAGCAGCAGGGTCAAATAAATATAAGGACCTTTAAAATAACTTCTGAATGTAGACTCAGGTTTTTTTTCATGTCATCATCTTCAAAACAACCAATCTGACACTTTTTGCTAGTAAGTCTGGGAAGGATTTCTTCTCTTTTCTTAAGGTCAAGGAAAACTTTCAGAGAGTGGATGACAGTTTTAGACCACTGTCTATCCTAAGTAAGTCCAACAGGAGTCTTTTGGCATAGATCTGTCAAAGTTTTGTCCAGATTTTAGTCTAATGCTATTCTCAATTCAAGTTCTGTAAGTATTAAAATGGATTAAAAAGAGAGAGTGCATTTACTATGTACATTGCCCATTCACCCTAAATTTAAGTGTATTTTCCCCTCCATTTTATTCTAACCATACAAATTTTGCCAAGAATGAGAGGAAAAGATTCTATAAAGCAATGGCTATAATTGAATATACCAAATATACTGGGTATGGTAGTCAGCAGCATTTTCCTCTACAGGTCTCTTGATTTTCAGCAGATCATGTAATGTAGCCCATCTCATTTTTCATCAGTGGATATGCTAATCCAATAATTTTTTTTCATGTTTCCATGGTTCATCATAGTAATAGATATTAAAACTAAGAAATTTACAGATCATAAATATTTTTCAAATTAATATTGTTTAGACATAGAAAGAACAGTAACCTATATCTCTACCACTACAGAATTTTGCAATACATGTTTGTTAAAACAAAAGCTACTCTCACAAGTTTAAAATAGTATAGTTAGTTCCCAGAGTACCTTCAACTGGACATTAACCAGGGGGAAATGAAATGTTACTTTGCCAAAATCTCTTTGACATCCAAATCCTTTACATTCCTATTAAAACCGAACCCAACTCCATATAAAGCTGCTAAGAAGTCCCTGCAATAAAACAGTTAAAAGAGGATTTTGAGTAGCAGTTGAAAGTTGCTGATAGGAAAAACAAGATTAACAAGAAAAGAAAGTGGTTTTATGCAGAGTTCTCTTTTTTTTTTTCCCCGATTGACTCAGAAAAATAAGTCTCCTGCATATGTGTAGAAATTGCATTCTGCTCATACACTGAAGGGTTAATGTGTATAATCCATGTCCTGCTCAGTGGGATTTTTTTCCAATAATCACAGTTGTACAAATAATACAGACTTTAAAATAAATTAATGCTTGTTTTTTTTTGAAGGAAGCAGAGGAGAAAGTGTTTTGATGTTCTGCCAGTGTTCAAAAGTTTATCTTTAAATATAGTTTTAATATGATAATGTCTGGGATTGTTTATATTATCTTTAGTAGGATTTCTCCAACAAATGCATAGGAGAACTCATTATATTAAAACAGACATTGTAATGTATTTACATGCATTGGGAAGATTTTTTTTTCTCATAGTGGAAATGTGTTTTTGCAAGCATACACAGTTCTGAACTAAGTGCTAAATGCTAGATTTTTCAAAGCAATATAGACAGTTTGTCTGTAACAGTCAGAAATTTTTTATTGCAGGCAATATATTATCTACTTTAAATAAATTATGGCAAAAAAGGGAACAGATTCATTATATTGTCAATGAAGAGACTCAAACACAGCACTAAGTACCAGAATTTTCACCATCCGAACATCTCATTCTAATGTCGGTTATCCTAGCTCCAAAATAACTGGCTTTTGGTTGTGCTCATGTTCCCTCTGCTCAGGACAGCTGCTGTTCATGAAGTGCTGATTTCCTATGTGCTTAATTTTTTGTTCAGCCATCAAGAATGATGCATAGCCATTAGAAATTAATCTCTGTCTGTTATTCTAACATTCATTTGCAGGTCTCATGCAAGCGTATGCAAGGAAATTTCCAAAGGCATTGCTGGAAAGTGGGACCCAATGGACAATATTTTTTCTTGATGACTGATTTCTTACCTGCTGCTTTTGCCTTTGAAAAATATGCCCCAAAGAATTTCTTCCAGTGGAAGGCCTACAGGAAAACAATTTCTGAATGGAGTTATAGTAAAACTAGAAAATACACTGTATTCAAGATAAAAGACTACATTTTTCTCTCAAGAGTCTAATTTAGGGGGAAAATTAAGAAGATCCTAACCCCAGATTTATTGACCAGATGAAAAAGAGAGAATTGGAAGATAATGGGTAAGGTTAAAAAAGTCTACAAAATGTTTTTGAAAAAATCTGTGGATTGAAAATATTAGCGTTAAAACAGCTACAAATATGCCACCTCAATTTCAAGCTCATGAAAATGTTTTTGATCAGACATCTCATGTTCCAGGAAACAATTACCAATATGGGTTGGAAAAAGAAAGACAGGAAGGTTAAGGGCATCTAAAACTATCTGACACTACCTAATCATAAAATCACGCTACGAAGTGTAGCAACTTTGAGGATTGTGTAAGTGAATGGAATTCACTCTTATGTCTGTTTCTGAGTCTGCCATACCAGACTAGGTGCCGGTTCTTGCTTTGTGAGAGGCTGTTTCTTGGATGTCATGGAAGGGATCTCTTGAGGCCATGTGCCCAATCCCCATCCCCCCTGGTTCAAGGCATGGTTGGCTAAAGCAAGTTCCTTAATACCCTGTCTGGTCATTTCTGAACATCTCCAAGGATGGAAACTCCATAGCCTCTCTGTGCAACCTTGTCCAGTGTTTGACCTCACCATAACAATGAAGGTTTTTTCTTTATGTTTAAATGGTGTTTCCTGAATTTTAGTTTATGCCCATTGCCTGTTGTCCTTCCACTAGATGCCACTGAGAAGAGGCTGGCTTTATATACCGTGGGATTCTCACTCACCAGTTTTGCAGATGACACCAAGCTGAGTGCTGCAGTTGATGCAGAAGGGAAGGGATCCCATCCAGAGGTACACTGACAGGCTTGAGCAGTGGGCCTCTGTCAACCTCATGAAGTTGAACAAGGCCAAGTCCTACAACTTGGTGTGGGCATTCCTCAATATCAACACAGACTGGAGAATGAAGGGATCGAGAGCAGGCCTGTGAAGAAGGATTTGAGGATAGATACTGGTAGATGAAAAATAGAATGTGACCCAGCAATATGCACTTGCAGGTCAGAAAGCCAACCATGTCTTTGTCTGCATGAAAAGCAGCATGGCCAGCAGGTTGAGGTTCTGCCCCTCTGCTCTGGTCTCATAAGACCCCACTTGAGTACTGCACCCACTTCTGGAGTCCTCAATACAAGAAAGACATGGATCTATTGGAGTAGGTCCAGAAGAGGGTATGAAAATTATTAGAGGAAGGATGGAACATCTCTCCTGTGGAAAAAAAAAAGCTGAAAGAAGTTGTTCAGCACGGAGAAGAAAAAGTTCTAGGGAAACCTTTCAATATATAAAGGGGGTAATAAGAAAGATAGAGAAAGACAAGACTTTGAGTTAGCAGATCTGGTAAGAGAGACCCTTCCATTGGCAGAGTGGTATTGGATCTCTGGAGGTTCCGTTCAACCCAAATCATTCTATGGTTCTATGATTCTGTGATTCTATACAGGCAGCCAGTAAGAGGACAAGGGGCAATGACTTTAGACTAAAAGAGGACAGGTTTAGACTAAATGTTAGGAAGAAATTATTTACTCAAAGGATGGTAAAGCATTAGAGTAGGTTGCTCACAGAACTTGTGAATGCCCCATTGCTGGAAGTGTTGGAGGTCAGATTGGGTGGGGCCCTGCGAAACCTGATCTCATGGGTGGTATCCCTGCCCAAGGCAGTGGACTTGGAACCAGGTGATCTTTAAGGTCCCAGCCAACCCAAACCATTCTGTGATTCTATACACCATTCAGATATACATAAACACTTGATAAGATCTCCCTTGAGCCTTCTCTGCTAAACTAAATCCCAGCTCTCACGGTCTTTCCTCATTTAAGTATCAATATATTTCCTTGACTCAACTGATACAAGACTTCATTTCAATAAAAAGGGATGTTTTTGCAGGTCAATGATACAGTGCAAAAATAATTGAGAGACTTGAGAAGTAATTTTAGAATTCTAACATCTTCTTTCAGTTGCAAAGCCAAGTGTATAGCTTACTGTGTTGTGTTGGGTGTCTAGAGAGAAAGAAATCTGGAATGTTGGGGGCTAATTCTCAGTTCAGATCTGTATTCTCCACTGTGGTAAAGAATGAGTTAAAAATCAAGGTGGGGTGGTTTTTTTCCTTTCTTTTTCTATTTTTTTTTAATTTCTGTAAGTTTAGCATGCCTAATTAATCTAAAAATCTCTTAAAAATCTGAATTTCATGACTGAATTATACAGGAAATTAGAATTCACCAATTTCCATTAAATTCTGACTTCAGTTCTAGTATGTACATATATATTTTATATGTATATGTATGTGTAGATGTATGTAAATATAAATCAATAAAATCATTATATCTTTTGTTATTTTCTTTCTTGAGTTCTTTGGCAATTTCAGTTGCCTGCCAGAGATAATACTTTACTTTGATAACCGCTGATGAAATTCTATATACTTTGGTGAATATGAAGTCAGAATTGATTAAATTGCTTAAAGGACTGAATACATTTTGGAGAGTGAAGTGTAAAAAACCAGAAAAGAGTGGTATAACTGGAGTATTTTAACACATTTTTTTCTAAATATTTCTACTAGATAAAATCCAAATGAGCTGGTTATTCAAATCAGCAGCATACCACAGTTTTCACTCCCTTTTTGAAGTAATTTGACTAGGAAGCTGTGGGCTAATTAAGGCTATTTATAAGAAACTAAAGCAGGTCATAAGACATTTTGTGCCATATTGCTTCAAGATAGAATGGGAAGGGAAAGATATTTCTTACTGAAACTGTGAAATAGGTGGTTAGAAACAAATGTCACCCTAGAATCAGTTACGCTAAAAATGCTTGGATCGTGTGGTCCTTGTAGCAAGGATTTTCTGTTGTAAATGTAGGAATCTGGACTTGATGAACACTATTCTTATCTTGAAAAACTGTAACATTTGAAAAGTAAAGTCACATCAATTAATTTCTTAAATCTCAGTAATAAGGTTTTACAGGTATCCTGTGTTGTGCAACAATCAAGAAACCCAAAGTAGGTTCAAATAAATGTTTTTCATTTCTGTTTCTTCATGCAAGTTTCACCATTCTTCTCTGCAGAACTGCTGCACCTTCCATCTAGCAAGCACAGCTACAGTGATTTGTGAGTAGTGACAGTCTCATCTTCCATGTGAGAGAGGTGTTTTTCTGATGTCTGCCCAAGCCGTATGCTCCCATCCAAGCCAACAGGACCCCATGTTTAGCTCAGTGTTGACATCATTACCGGGAGTGTTAATACACTTTGCCTGTCAGCACTGCCTTAACTGAAGCTGTGCAGCATTAAATCTGTAATCTGAACTCTGAGTGGCATGCTGAGTTCAGCGTCTTTTGTTTGCAGATGAAATAACTTCATAACACTGCATTTAACCTTATGGTGTTTCTGGTGTTTATGGGGATAATGAGTAAAGATCAGGCAGGATTGGACCTTTGTGAGGAAATCTCTAAACACCCTTAAATGCTGTGGCAAGCAGTGGTGGTTACTCAGCAGATGCTGCTCTTTTGTTCCAGTTAGTTATCAGACAGTGCCATGTCAGGACACTTGGTTGTTGTTTTTTTTTTCCTCAAGCAAAACCAAAGTCCGGGTTAAAAACCTGATCAGAGAATGGAAAGTATATATTGAAATATAATAGTAATTTTTAAAGAATTAAAAATCAGATCCTTATGTGTAAGACTTGACAACTGGAAAATTTTCACTTATAGCTGGAAAGAAACCAATTTATGACTGTCATGCAGCTAGTAAATTAATAACTTGATTTCCTTGGGAATACTGTAACATGAGATACTTAAGATCTTGCAGCATTTCAGTGTATAAATTTAGATTCTGAGTGTCACAAGCCAAGTGGAAGCACAGGGATGATAGACAACAGAGTAGCAGTCATCACAGCTGCGTGGGGCAGAGCATGGGCATGAAAGCAGTTACAAACACGTGGTATTTTAGAAGGAAATTTTAATAACAGTTCTGAAATTGAACTAAGCTAAAATTCTTTCATTTATACTTTCATACCTGTAATGTATCTGGATCTAAGCTAACAGTCCCTGATAATATCCTTGTAGCAATTTTCATATGCAAACTTGGTGAGAATTTATTTCCAGAAATGATATTGTACTCCAGATCCCTTGCTGGCAGTATAATGTAATTTTTGTATTTTAATAATTTTTCCAGTAGATGGCAGTAGACGCTTATTCCCTGATGATTGAACACCATCATAGTGCACTATATGAACATACAGTAATAAAACCCAAATGTGTTCCTACGCAGGTACTTAACACACAACTGATCTGTAATTGTGTCTGTTACAAGTGTGTTAGCTCTTTGCTGTACCTGAGCATGAAATCTTTTCTGAGTATTTTCATTTTGAGTCTGTTGGTTTGCTTAGAAATGTGTGATCGTATAAAACTGATAAAGCTGTTACAGGGCTACAAAGAGTTAGGGACAAATAAATCTCACAGTGTGCTTGGTTCTGAGGTCATTGGATTTTGCCTACATTTGAAAACTGTTGTGGGTTACTCTGAGTTGATTAATTTTACAATGTCTTGCATTCAGATTAAAATGCTTTTTTGTAAATTATCTGACATTAAACTGTGCTTTTATGATTGGAATTTTACTCAAATAATATTATGTGCCAACATAATAATTTGCCAAAATCAGTATGTATGATTCTGCATTGCAAAACATGTCATGTTGCAAGACTGTCAAAACCTACCATTGTTCTTCTATTTTGTTTTGCTGCTTCTAGGCTTTCTGTCCATCCCTGTTGCCTTTTCTGTCCTGGAGACATGTTATAGAAATTGTTTTTGTGCTGTTTAAACACTGATCTGAAGACTTTTATGTGGTCATGCTGAATTCATAAGGAGTTCACAAACCAAAGCTCTGGGTGCTTCATGTGCCATATGTGATGTTGGATGGAGTCATATTCTGAGAAGCTTGGAGAAAACCTGCATTATTTTAACGGATCTGCAGTTGTATAAACAGTCACTATTATACAGATGAAAGAATACATGGTATTAAATCTGGTTTTGCCAAATATCTCAGAAGTAGATTTTGGATAGGAATTACAGTGATCTGGTGTTTTTATGGAAAGTTTGATGATATCTTGGTAACTGGGCATTAGCAGTCTCAGTAACACAAACACGAGAATGTCAAACACACTGTGTCTCAGAAACCCCTAAAGAGATATGAGGAACTAGAAGACCCTGGAAAACACTGAAGAATCAACCTGAACCACAAGCAGAGGACAAAATGAATACATAGGGTCAAATCCAGTAAATATAAATTAATGCAGTGATATTCAGCTTCAGTGTGGGAGGGTAGGGAGGTTTAAATAAATTAATGGCACTATCATATTTTTCCAGCCTTTTTTTTTGTTTCATGGATTAAGTGCTTTGCTTACTACCTTGCTTGCATCCTGGCTTCTGTTCAGCTGTACTGCACATGACCTGTTGGCACTTCCCCATTTCTCTAAGTACACAATAGAAGAAACAGTGTCCCACTCTGTCCCAGATCGTGGTGCTTCATCTCCTCCTTTCTGCCAAGTTCACTCTGAATCTCTGAAAAGAGTGTTGTTCAGGTGACAGTTTTAAAGACAGGCTTACAGAGAAGGGTGAGTGATATCTTTGAGAGGATCAAAGAGCACATGTAACTCTCAGCTTTCCACTAATATACTGTCAATATGTATCTTTACAATATTCACAGAAGCCTCCAGCTTATCAGTGGTCATTAATTTCTGTGGCTTGGCAAGGCTACCAGTTTTCAGTATGAAGCTTCATATCACACCTGGGGAGTAGCTATGCATGTGAGGAAGGTAAATTTTTCTCCTTTTTTCCTTATAACTCTAATGCCATGGAAAAGACAGGGTGGGGAGTGAGAAGGGGTAATGAATGATGATGCAAAGGCCAACAACATCTTCACATACATACTGGAGTAGTCATTTGAATCTACCCAGTGAAAACCTACGACAAGATTTTTATAAGATAAGTTAATTTTTTGGTATTGCTATCTGATGAATAAAAGACTTGATGACTTTTTGGATCATTGA
>VYZP01049578.1:10387-20908 GCA_013400635.1 Hypocryptadius cinnamomeus | reverse complement strand
ATCAGTGGCCAGCAACACAGCCTCCCAGCAAATCTGCATGGGAGATCCCTGGGTGGACAGAGTTGGGTCTGCTTTGGATGGCTGGATCTCCTTCCACACAATTGCCATGTGGTCAGAGCAGGCCAAGTTGTGGGCCATGCTTGGGTGTTTCATCAATCAAATTGCACATGAAACTAATATTTGGACAGAATCATGAGTAAACATCAGTGCCTAGTTTTACAAAAAAGATAATTTTTTTAATTAAGATTTTTTATATGGCCTTTTTTCTGGCTAAGCTAATAAAAGGTTTTGGTTGCATTTCCTTACACGTTAATGTTCTCATTTGTTTATTTTCCTTGTTTATTTTCCACCACTTTGACAACAAAACTGTTGCTCTGAACTTGTACTGGAAATATCTGACTGGCAACAACATTGTTTTGAAAGACAAGAAAAATAATTTTAAAAATCCTTTAATCTACACCGACAAAGATATTCCATAACTAGCACACAAAATCCTGGTTCACATGTACCAAAAGGGAATTTTTTTATTAACTGTGTCTGAGCAAGGGCTGTCTATGCTTTTGAACAAGTTGTCAGGTCTCTTTTTTTGTTTGGTTTGTTCAAAAAGTTCACTGGAGCATTTCAGACATAATGATAACGTGTTGCATAGAGTTGCATATCAGTTATATATGGCTTTTTCACTCTCAGTAAATCACAGTGAGCATCTCAAGATTTTGATGTTTTGCTGTGATCTGTATCTCTGCAAAGTTCCAAGCCAAGATACTTATAAAAGGGAACTGTTCGGTTAATTTTGAAATATTTAATTAAATAAACAGCAGAGTTATGCATTGAAAAGTAGCCCTTATATCTGTTTTATGCAAAGGGTCCAGTACTTGAAGTAGATTTAATAAGAGAAAAGAAAGTCACTTCAATTTTGGAGTGACTAACCTACTGATGTGAAAATTCAGAGAATTGGTACAAATCTCATTATTAGTATTTTTGAAGTTAGCCACATATTTAAAGACAGGAAACAAGACATTGCTGGAACTGCGAACTGGGTGCTGGTTCAATTCTATTCAACTATCAGGAGAAGAGAGCAAAAGAGGAATGTGAAATTCTAGAAAGGAAAAGGGCATACCATATTTGTTTCATTAAATTGTATACACCTAAAAGATGAGGTGCTAAGAAGCATGCAATATGGGCTTGTCAAAACACACCACAGCAACCATTCGCTGGCAGCACCCTAGCCTGCACTGGAAGTGAATAAAGCAGGAGTGAAAGCATTTGACTTTAGTAAGGTTGGGCTGTGTTGTGTATCTCAGCATAAGCAAACAAGGAATTGTGGTCTAGTTCAAACCTTATTAGTGCTAATCCAACGTCCTTATCATCAGCAGAACGCCATAGTTTGTTCCCTCTCCCCTAGGCAGGGTTTCTAACGCCCAGTGCTGTTCAGTCACCATTCAACTGGAGACCTTCCTAGCTTGTGACTGCCAGCCTAAACATCTAACTTTAGCAGTGTAACTCATCTCCTTTATGCCAGTTGTCTAAAGCTGTTTTATCTAGAGGTCCTTAATTCTAATCAAGGCTTCACTGATGAGCCCACCCAGGCAGTTTGGAACTGAGTCCTCCATGCTGGCAACGGGTGAGAGAGACCTGATATCTCCCACATGCTATGTGTTAGTGTTCAGGCCCTCAAGCAAGACCCAGAGAGTGGGATTGGATAGGCTGACAGTAGTCATTAAGATTAGATTAGAGTGGGTGCTGAGAGGCTGGACTGGGAAACTCCATAATAGGAATTGAGAGGGGAATATAGTGACTGAAGCAGAGTAAAGCAAGGACAGCTTGTGTGGCAGACTAGGTCCAAGCAATCTGAGGTCAGACAGCTTGGGATGTGTGCCTGAGATCTGTAGATAGAAAGGCTGGAAACTGCTCTGGACAGCAAGCTGCTGCGTTTGCATCACACCATACTGCCGCATGCCACTGCAGCATGGCAAAACATTCAAAAGGAGGCTGAGTGGCAGCAAAATGTCTCTTGTAATCTAGTTTTCCTGAATTTAATAGCTGAGGAGTGCAACTGTAACATTGATCATATTTATTCCTTGTATGATTTTGAAACCATCTGCTTAGGACGCATTTTATTGATACTATCACTTTTCCACCAGAAAACACCAACCTCAGCATCTAGGCCATTAAGTAACCAGTAAAAAATGTCAATAATTAAGAGCCTCCAGACTGTCACTGACTGTTAAGGAGCTTGATGAGATGAGCCACCAGGAAAGAGGCCTCCCTGGATATTAGAGAATGTTGCTGTGACTTCTAAATGTTGCAAAACCCATTAGAGATACACTTCTGCTATCCTTGCTGCTACCAGCTATACATAGCGACTATAGCAGCTCTCCCTAAAGTCACTGTCCAGTTTGCTGACATCTTTACTGTCTCATTATGTTGGTACATGATACCATGACTCAGTCTCAGCTTTTGGTTCACATGGCAGTCATAAAGAGATTGACCAGGTCCTTTGTTAGTGTGGTCTCAGCAGACTCTGTGGCCATTTGCTGGCCAGCTGCACTTCCAGCAGCAAGGGACTCTAACAAAATGGAAAACAGCTTCTGGAGTCTCCTCTCTAAGATGTGTTCAGGGCATATTCAGAGTCACTTTCTCCTAGTCACTGGACTGGAAAGCAGAACAGTTACTGGTCTGTCCTCACTGGAAGTCTATATGTTTGGATCCAGACACTGGCATGCTAACCTAAGATCTTCAGAAACTTAATGGTCAGACCACAGGAGAAGCAGGGAAGGATCAGAATGAAGATTGAAAACCACTTCTTGTGAATCTGAGTTGGGTCTGGGTTATGAAACAAGAAAAATGGGGAGAAAATAGAAAAACTGGGGCAAATACTTACACACATGTACTGCTAATCAGAAGAAAAAAATGTCATAAAGACCCTGGTGTTTCTAGCTCTTATTTTCCCAATTTTTCTGCCCTATGGGAATTTTTTTCTTGCAGCAGAGCCATAATGCTGGACTGGACAGTTGCAGCAGCCAGTCTCAGACTATTTCTCTGCAGTCTGACAGTTCCTCTGTGCACCCGAGCTTCCCCATATTCTTCTTTTCCAAACTTGGAGCAGCAGGGCAGCAGTGCCCCTTGCTCTAATTTACTGAGGTCTATGTACTTGTAAAATGGTATTCAGAAACCCCCTGAGCAGAAAATGGTTGGAGTTTGGAAAGATATTTGGGTAAAAAGTAACATCTGCTGGTCCTGTTCGTACTCTTCCCTAGGCATCTGCCTGTGGCCACTGGTGCAGACAAAGTGCTGTTTTATGGGGTCCAGTGGTCTGAAGTAGCGTGACTGCTTTTATGAAGTCATTTCATAATCTTCATCAAATATTTAATGACTGCATGGTCTTCATATGGATACTACTGAATTCATACTGCATACAGAATAACTGACTGGTACTTGGACAAAATAGATCAATCCAGGCAGATAAACCCCAGTCCTAATATTTTAGGTGTTCAAAATTGAATATTTCCATTGAGTTTGGCTTTTAAAATCACTGCAGGACCTATGATTTTAGCTATGTTCAAGAAAAGTGCTGACACAAAATATAGACCTTTAATCAAAAAAAGCATTTCAACACACACTTAAGGATGTGAATAATTACAAAAAGGTAATGGCTCTGCTGGCTAGCCTGAGTTGATATTAAAGTGAACCTATACGAAAGCAGAAATATAACAATAATCAGATGTAATCTGAAAATGAGAATGTATTTTTTTCTAGCATAAAAATCATTCTCTCCAGCAACACTGATGTCAGATCCCTTAGCACGGATGAGTCTCTCCTAGTTCAAGACAGGAAGGATGATGTCTTAGACAAGAGAAAATTATGCTAAGGATGCATTCAGAGGTCAGTATGTTCTTTAATACTGAATGACCACCCATCTTCTAGCACATATATTTACAGCTAGATATCAAAAAAAAAAATTAGCAGCACAAGAACTTTCCCCACAGTTTCTTGAAGTTTCAATGCTAAAGTTTTAGTGTTTTAATGTTGCTGTAAGGTATGTAATTTACCCTGTATATTTCAGGCATAATGTGTAAAATACTTGTTTTCATAACAAGCTGTCATTTTAGAA
Source organism: Hypocryptadius cinnamomeus (assembly GCA_013400635.1). Lineage (NCBI taxonomy): Eukaryota > Metazoa > Chordata > Aves > Passeriformes > Zosteropidae > Hypocryptadius > Hypocryptadius cinnamomeus. Next base: position 16,797 of record VYZP01049578.1, on the reverse strand, counting down.
TGAATGGGCTTTCTACAGGGATTTCTGGGTAGCATATTTTTGAAGGTCTCTATTTTGTAAATTATTAGTTGCTATTATAATTTCTGAGAAACCATGTAATGTAATAACTAGGCACCAAGTACATAATTATTATTACTCTGAAGTGTGTTTTTCAAACTAAAAGGACATGGCCTTTCTTGCATGGTTAATTGTATTCAAACCTCTGAGAAGTATGCTCAGTCAAGAGGGTTCATATAACAGTTATCGTTCCAACCCCTAATTTTGTCCAACATTCCGATTCTTGAAAAATATCTCCTTAAATAGTGTTTCACATACCTGTGTTGGTGCCTCAGGCAGCTGTTCTTCTTTTTGAGTTCATTCATTCTCCAGAACTTCCACTGCTATATAGGTAATGATTCTACTGCATTTCACAGTCCTAATTTCACTCCTTACCTAAACAATCAGCTTTCAGGCATTGCTAGTTCTCCTGGTTTTCTGGGAAAAAAGTAGCAGGGCTTTAATTTCAGAGTAAATTTAAGAGTGTCTTTTGGGATCTCCTAAGGCAGATCCTTTAACATGCATGGATCCTTCACAGTGGTGTGAAAACCCAGACATTCTCTCAATTATTATGGTGATGTCCCTTTTCTGAACTGCTAAATCTGAATGAGGGGATAGATTCTAAAGTTCAGACTGATATATATCTCTGCAAATATAGACAATATAAATTTTTTTGACTAAGAACCAAACTAAGACCTTAGAGTGAGATTTTACTGAAATAGCTGTCTTAAAGGCAGACAGGATAGGTTTTCTTAAGGTAAAAATTTTGGGGCTCAGCTCCAGTTTGGAATTGGAGCCTGGGAAAGGTGCAATTCATTATAACACCATGACAGTGTGCTAAAAGTGTTCCAAAGACTGCAACTGAGCATCTTGTGCGTTGTAAGAAATTTTCCCTGTGGGCCTTTGGCACCATATGTCTAGCAGGTAGCTGACAGCTGTTCAGACTGAGTGCAAATCAAGAAGAATTTAAGTAAAGAGCAACTACTACAGTAAAGCACATCAGCAGTGTGATTTAGGTATAATACATGTGCTATGGTGGGCAAAAAGGAAATTTGAATGTGATGTTGCATGCTGTCCTCACTTTTGTCCTCAGGAACATCTAGATACCTTTCCAAAATGGTCAGCCAGGAGGAATACTGAATTATGCTTAAAACTCTTGTTAGATGGAATTGCCTTGACTTGTCCAACAATGCATCTGTCACTTTTTATTATGTAAGTAGAGGAAATAAAGACAGGTACTTAATTCTGTATTAATTCACTTTGCATGCAATAAGTGCCTTTGGAAAGAGTCTGTGTGGCAGAAAGTATAGGTGTTATTAAATGGCATCTCAACAATCACTGTCTTCCTGATTCTTTTCAAGGTCAAGCTATATTCTTTATCAATTTATATAGTTGTGGCACAGTTATTCATGAGACACACAGTTCATGCCTGTAGCTTGTTGATAACAATTACTAATCATGCATTAACTCTTCACAAGTCATTTACATCTACCATTTATGCATGAACAAACACTGCCTTTAAGAACTTTGAAGCTGACAGGCTAATCCTTTTCACCACTGACTTGTATCTCAATTCCTTAATGACAGTATAATCCAGAAAAGAATCCAAAATGGCACTAAACTTATTCAGTCAATTAATTACACCATTTTATTGAGACTTAAGGGTTAAATGAGAGCATATGAGTTAAATTTGGATGCAGACAAATACATATCTTTTGATTTAATTATAATTATTTTCTGACAAAACTGGTGTGACAGTATTTCTCAACTTTCTAAAATACTATCTTACAAGAAGAAAATGAGCCTCTGTAATATTCAAGAGATGTTTAGTTGGGGTTTTTTTTAGCACTATTATAGGTACATGAGTGTGTTCAAAACTGGTTTTTTAAGGTATTAACACTGTGAATGTTATCATGTGCAACACTGTGAGTGTTGTAATGTGCAACAAGAGTTTAAAGTCTTTAAACAATAAAGTTTAGGGGAGAAGACTGGGCAGGAAAAAGACAGGAAAGTGTAAGAGTAAAGAAGAATACAGAAGACCCTACTGTTGAGTCACAAGGTTCAGAGTAGACCCTTGTGCTAAACTGAGCCTCACTTTACCAACAGTTTATGCCTGAAAGCTCAACAGCCATTAACCTTAACAACACTTAAATTTAATAGCACTTAATCCATAATTTAGGATCGACAACTTAGCAAAGGATTCATATGGAATTTGCTATAGCACAACAGTAACTTACAGGCCTAACTTACTTTCAAACCTAAAGTACTTAAGAATCTAGGAGAGCAACATTCCTAGTAATTTGCTATAGCATATTCACACTTGCTCACACAGACATAAACAGTCTGTAAAATTTCACAGACATAAAGAGTCTGTGAAAAATTACCCTGGAGTTCAGTGAAGTGCTCACTTCAGATGCCTTTGCATCTTCTCAACGGGCACAGGGTTGAGCCTTGAGGAGTTGGGGTATCAGCCCAAGATCATTGTCATCATTCAGTAATCCTCTGAACAGAGCAAACTCGGGAGTTCACTGGCTCTGAGAGATGTCCCAGGCAGAGGGAGGTTGCTGGTTGCAGTTGCTGTGGTCTGGGAGAGCTCAGTGTCTCACTTTGGGCTGCTGGTTTTAGAATCACAAGAGAGGTGGCTTTAGTCATAGTAATCTTCCATCTTGACCACAATTCAGGTCAGAAAATTTCTTTGAAAATTTGATAATGAAAATATTATTTCACTTGGATTGTAGTTCAGACAGAAAAACGAGTTTCCAAGGCTGTTTGCTAAAGCCCAGGTGATCATTAGACAGTACTAGTTGCTGGGAGCAGACAGTGCTCCTGATATGCTCCAGGTGCACCTTCTCAAGGCAGAGGCCTAGGAATTCCAGGACTCTAGTGTGGCAAGGGTTGAGGGAGTGGTGTGTGCACTCCTGCATGGGCCAAAAAGTCATAAAGTCATACAAAGAGCCTTACATTGGTCTGCACATGGAGATCTGTCAGCAAAGGCATAGCTACATAGTAAATGTAAGCAATGAAATGCAAATGCTGCAAGAAAACATATGCTTTCAGCATCTTGTATGATCTCAATTTACTATAAATCCATGACATCAATTAGACATGGCTGCTTCCTGTATTCATAATATTCATATGTAGTATTCATAATATGAATATGCTTCCATATTAATATTATTAATATGGTCATGTCTATTATGATCAATGTATGCAATTGCTATTTTAACAAGCTCTTTATCTATCAGATACAAAAAGCCTAATATATATATATATATATATATATACACACATATATACTTACCAGCATTAACAGGATTGAAGGGGCACAGGGTTCTAATAATTTTCTCGTTTAATTTTAATAAATCAAACACTTCACTGTGTGTGCAGTTCTCTCAAAAGTCTTAATTTTAGAGCCTCCACCAAGGCACAATAGTCTGAATTTTCCAGTCAGATTTGCCACATCGACCCTGCAAGGATCATCTGTCATAATCAGTATCTGTAAAGGAGAGAGAGATGAGGGAACTGGAACATTAAGCACAGACTATAATTTTCTTCATCTGATGGTTCATCTGTTTGCTATTTTTTTTGCTGATGGGTTTGCTACTTCAAATTTCTGTATTTCAAAAGGAAAGGAAAATCATTAGTCTTCATTTCAAAGAAATAAAATCAGGTTACTTCCACAGTTCTGGTCGTTTGTGCTAGATGGGAGAAACCTTGTAAACAAAATACCTATTATGTCTATATTTCCTACAAAGACCTGAGGATGCATACCCATTACAACAGTAAAGAAGGAAAGAAAAGGAAAGAGCTTTCATCATCCTTTGGAAATGAATCTTTCTTAGGTGCTCTGTAAATCTCTAAATCTTCTGAATGCTCACCATAACCATCAAGATGTGACAGGTGATTAAAATAAACCATTTATAATTACAAAGTCTGGAGAACATTAAATACTTTCTAAAACTGTGTTTTTCAATTGTGTGAATTAAATCAACTCAATTTATAAGAAAAACAACTTTGGTGAGCATTGAAACTAATGAAATATTATTTTCATTTTATTTGGATCTTAAGTCTGCCTGGCTTTTTAACTGAATTAGTCCGAAAATAAAGGCATGGGTCCTTGTGTTAATAGAAATTTAAAAATATGTACTTGCTTTCTTGAAAAAGGCTTGGTAAAGGCTTTAATAAAATTTGGTCAGCTATTTGACATTTGAAGTTTCTTTTTCTGTCATAATTCATCCTCTAGTAAAGTAGATTCTTTATGAATTACATAGGTTTGTGGCTAAAGAACTTGTAATCACTTTTTCCTAGGTGTTTTTTCTGATTTCTAGCGATCACTCAGGCCAGTCTGCTCACTCTCTTACTTTTCTTCCTTCTGCAGGAACATTAACTTAATCTGTATTTTAATCCAGGTGCCTTTACAGAACACACAGGACTACTCTCTGAGTCCTCTGCTTTTTTTTTGGTTTTAGGTGTTGTTATTTTAAATGTGGTATAGATCACTTCAAAAAATCAAAAGTTTGAAGCAAGCTGTTTGAAATATGTACACATACAGTGTTATTGCACAAAATGTAATGCCTTCATGGGACTAAAAAGAGCAATAAACCCAAAGAAATTCTGTCTTCTACAGCTGCAAAGTATCTTTTGTGTGATCAAACAGCAGAGCTGGATCTTCAGATGTCCATGTTCTACTACTGCAAACTAAAGAAACAATGTCCCTGGGCTGATCACTAGAAAATGTCTGGTTATATGTTGCATTTGGTTTACACAAGAATTTTCTAGTGAATATTGTCTAAGATCAGGAATTTGTGGGCATTATTCCTGAATTAGACAGTATAACATGGTTAGATGGTCCCAACTCTTTATAAGGCAGCAATTGCAAGCAGAGGAAAGATAGCTAAGTCTACCACTGCACTTTGAAATACAATGAATATTGAGACAGACATGTGCCTTCCCCTATATATTCATTTACCAGTAAACTTGTGTTTTATTCACTTCTTTTCAATAGATGTCTGAAATACAAACCAATATGGCCAAAGCCAATCAGCAGAAGCTGGACCATTACTCATGATCGACTGGCTTGGGTGTATAAGGCTTTCTCATAAAGCTGTTTTCTCCATTTCTTCCTGTTTGGGCATTGCCAGCTCAGCTGGCACTGCAATAGGACACCTGAAAGGTGTGCGGGCTGTCCTCCAGAGCCTTGCATGCATGACAGCTCTGGCTTCCTCTTGCAAGTGTGCAGTGAGGGGATGGAGTGATTATTCTGTCCCTGCTGGCCTGCCAACAACGTCATGACAGGCAGGAGAGCAGTTGTCTGTGACCTTGGACTGCTTTTATAGGGTGAGAGGCAGAAGAAGAGGCCTTTTCTTATAGAATCCTCACTGCATTGCCCTGATCAGGAAGTTCTTGCCAATGCCTGTACCTGATGGATTGAGATGGATCCTGCTGTCCAAAGCAAGCCCTCTTCCTCACTCCCTTCTGACTTAGATTAGCCCCAGTCCTAGTTTTCCTGAGTCTGTAGCACTTGCTCTAAGATGATAGCATCAGGAGGATGGCAACTTTAGAAGAACTGAAATAGTAGTCAAACATCTGGGTCATGAGATGTGATGTAGTGCCAGTTTGGGTAGAGATCTGCTTAAAAGGCAAAGGAACAGAAGCAGCAAGGAGGGAGGGAGCAAGTGAAAAGTGAAATTAAATGTTTCTGGAGATAAATGGAAGCAGCTCTGTGTCCCCAGGAAATGTAGGAAATGTAGGCAGCAATTAAGAAAAAATCCATGTGACAGGGGGCAGTTGAAACCTGGGAGGGCAAGTCAGAGGGATGAGCACCCTCTGGGTCAGGCTTTCCAAGCTTCTGAAAAGCATCCTGTGGGCTGGGAAGAGAGGAGATTGCCCTTAGCAGTGGGATGGAGGCTCCAGGACCTGCTCCACGGTGCCACCATGTCTGGCTGGAAATGGATGGGGGCCATGGTGGAGCAAGGGCAGCCAGGCCAGGGCAGTTGGCAGAGGCAGATCAGGCTCACAGCAAGTCAGGACAAAGAGCTGGTGCCACTGCTGAGGCAAGTGGAGGGTATCTAGCCAAAATCTTTAACTCTGGTTGTTGCCAAAAGTGGAAAACACTTGCACAAAATTCTTTTGCTCAAGTTGAATAGAGAAACTAATTCTCTCCTTTTTATTTTTAAAATTTATTTTGTCCATGCATTCCCTTGCCAGCAAACATGCCTATAGAAGGTTGGGGCTGACCTGCTTTTTATTTCCCTTTCTTCATGGGAGAGCCTATCTCAGGATGAACAGCCTCTGTGGGACTTGGTCAGGTTGGGTTGAAATAGGAACTGTTCTGGTTTGGGCTGCAATATATACTCCTTTTTTTTTTTTTTTTT
>VYZP01049578.1:0-10371 GCA_013400635.1 Hypocryptadius cinnamomeus | reverse complement strand
TTTTTTTTTTTTTTTTTTTTTTTTAATGTGGTTTCTTGGTATTAGAAAACAACCAATTGTGCAGCCCAGCATGTGCTGCGGTTGATTGCTGGAGGAATGATTCCTTTGCTGAAGCTCACATGGAATGTTGTAAACTGAAGGGTCTTTATGGCTTTGGGGTACTAAGCACCACAGAACAGGTCCTGGGATCTTCCCTGCCAGCAGGGCTGGGGCTCTGCACCTTCTGGGACATGCCAGCTTCTCCTGTGTGTCCCAGTGCACGGGGACAAGCCCCAGTTGGAGGAAGAAGTTGGAGTTTCCTAACAGAAAATAGTTCTGAATTTAACCATCAGCCTAATTTTTTCTTTTTTGCTGCTGAGTATGGGAAGATTAAACTTTGTCCTGGGCTCCTAAGATGTTGCTGTATGTGCTGCTGTGTCCACATTAGAGCACCTGTAAGTCCCAACACAGCTCAACTCACAGGCAAGGTCTTTGTTTTCTAGGTACAAACCCACCACATAAAGTAGTAGGAACCTAATGGTCTCAGCAATTGCCACAGTTCATCCTCTCCCCTGAAAGAGTTGCCTCTCCGAAACAAAAACTTCCCCAAGGGACAGACAAGGCTCTATGGCTCTATGCCACACTTGCCAGTAAACTTTCTTCCATGACTTTGTTCAAAGACAGTTTCTTTTACCTGGGAAGAGCTTAGCAAAAGCATTTTTTTATTGCAGCTTCTTTGAAGCAGAGCATGTCGTAACACCTGACGCTGCGGCAAGGCAGGGACCAGCCATGGGCAGCAGCTGCTGGTGTCCTGGGCTGCCTCCTGCCCTTTCCACAGGCCCGGTGAGGGACTGCTGGAAAAAAGAACCAATCCTCACACTTATACAACCTCTTTTCAGTTGTAGAGAGCAGAAAAGTCCTGTCTGAGCCTTCTTTTCTCCAGGCTAAACATGCCCACACCTCTCAGCTGCTCCTCATAGGACTTACTGTTCAGTCCCTCCACCCAGAAGGGCAACCCTCTGTTGCCCTCCTCTGGACTCTCTACAGCACCTCGATGTCCTTGCTGTAGTGAGGGGCCAAAACTGAACACAGGATTTGAGGTGCAGCCTCACCAGTGCCAAGTACAGAGGGACAGTCACTGCCCTGGTCCTGCTGGCCACACTATTGCTGATCCAGGCCAGGATGCCACTGGCCTTCCTGGCCCCCTGGCCGCATGCTGGCTGTTGAACAGCAGCCCCAGAGTGCTTTGGGCAGCTTTGCAGTCACTCTCCCCCACCCGGTAGCCCTGCATGGGCGAAAGGGGCTGCTGTGACCCAAGGGCAGGACACCGCACTTGGCCTTGTTGAACCACATACAATTGGCCTCGGCATATTGATCCACCATTCCACTAACCTGTGCAAGACTGCCCTCCCTCTTCCTCTCATCCTACTCCATCCCCCTCCGCTAATATTCTCTTGTACCTGTCAACTCTGTTAGGTATCTCTCAACACCACCATCGAACGCATTCTCCTCCCGCCAGAGACCAGAGGATGCTTCGCTCCGCCACCCCCTTCTCCACCTCCCACCGCCTCGCCGGTGCCCCGTGTCCAGAGGCGGGAGGGCCGGGGGGTCCGGGTTGCCAGCCCCGCTGCCCCCTCCCGGCGCGCAGTGCCCGAGTGTGGGCGGGCTCCGGGACGTGCTCGCTGGGGAGCGCCGCGGCGCCGCACATGCTCACTGGCCGCGGAGGCACCGCCGGAGGTAGGGGCTCGCTCCGCCGCCGGAGGAGCCGCGCTGTCGCTGCGGCNCGAGGGGGGCCCCGCTCGTCTCGTCCTCCCGCTCCCCGCGGAGCGCCGGCAGCGCGGAGGCCGCTCTCTTCCCGGTGCCGGGGCCCGGGCAGGGAGGCCAGGCGAGGGGCCGGTGGCGGCAGGGGCAGAATCGCGACCTTTCCTGGCCGGGCCGGGGGCTGTGGCGATGCTGCGGATCCCAGAGAAGGGGCAGCCGAAGCATCCCGGTGCCTCCCGGAGGTGGGGGAAAATAGGGAGAGGCACAGCTCCTTGAAAACAGGGTGGGGAAATCCAAATAAATAAAAGTGGAAAATGCAGCAGGTTCTGAGGCATCTGCGAGATTTCTTTTGGCCCAAGGAAATGCTTGGGAATTATCTGTGGCATGGCAAACAAATGGAAAATGCCTTGGGTGCCGCAGTGCTGTGGCCAGGGGCAGGTGGGGCTGCTCTGGTCAAACACAGACTCATCTCCTGGCCTTTGGGTACGAGCTTTTGCCCCAGAGAAGTTTAAATATTACGCTGAGCACGATGCAATAAAGCATAGTATTGCGGGTTGTGTTTAGTCATCTTTGCAAGGCCCTGTCAGAGCTGGCTCTGCAGTGGAAATGCTTCATGCAAAATTGTTTGTTTAAATTCTGTACATAAAATTGTATTTGTAACCTCTTCTCATAACCAGCGTTGAAATGATTGCTATTTTATCTGTGCAAGGTCACAGAGAGCTTGCAGTTCTTCGTCTTGCTACATGAGTGGTTGACATTGTATTTAATACATTTGGTACATTTCTGGTGAGGAGCCCCTTTCCAAGCTTCTGAGTATTTACGGTTAGTCAGTCTTTGAAAGACATCACATTTCTTAAACACACTGAAGCAAACCTGCATTTTAATCTGTTCCTCACTGTCAGTTTCAACTTTGGGAAGCTACTTGACTCTCTGGAAATTGCCTAAGTCAGTTTCATGTCAGGGATACATGTGAACAGATTCTCTCTCCCAGGACAATGAAGAACAACAAAAAACCCAACTCCCTTAAAGTATTTGTTTACTTTTTGCAGGTATGTATTTCCTTTTGCCATATTCAGCCCTACTAATATGAGCTGCTTTCTTTTACCACAGACTGAAGATTCCTCTGAAGCGTAATCTTCAAGATGAAGTTCTTACTAGCGATTTTATGTTTCATCTCATTCTCCTTATGGGTTGAAGAAGTCTATTCCAAAGAGAAGTCTTCAAAGAAAGGAAAAGGGAAAAAGAAGCAATATCTATGTCCATCGTATGTTCCTGCTTTCTTTTATGCTTTTGTATGATGGTGATCCTGCCCTGTTTTTAACAGTGGAAGTTATGTGGCAATTGAAGTAGAAGGTGATGCTTCTAGTAGAAGGATGGGGTCTGTGGTGGGAATGGGTTTGACCAGCATCGTTCTGTCATTGTATTCCTTCTGCAGCAAGTCTGTTTAGTGCAAGGGAAAATCTAAGCCACAAAAATTGTTCCTTTTCTTGTGGTAGATTTCAACCCAGTGCCTTGCTATTTATGGGGACATAGCAGGGTGGTCCCATAGTGCTGTGCTGTCTAGCATCATGTTGCAGGTGTATTGGGGAAAGAAAGGACGGTACAAAACTGTCATGCTGAAATTCAGCTTCTGGTTAGCTAGTTCTGTAAGAGAAGGCTTGTCCTACACATATTCTTGTTGCATGTTGAATAGAACTAAGGTCTTCATCATCTTTCATCAATCATGTGCAGTACTATAACTTTTATAGAGGTATATTGATTGTTGCTATAAAGTATGCCCTTATGGAATAGTCTCCCTGTAAAAATACAGAAATTATAATCTGTGATTGCCCGGTTGAATAGAGGATGTGTTCTGGACACCTATGATTACTTGATGTTAAAAATACTCCCTCTTTCTAATGCCTACCACACTTTACATTGTGATCCATAGGACAATATTTTATTTGCGAGTGCTATTTTTATAATTTTCTTGGCCAGCCTTACTAACTTTTTAGTGTTACATTGTAAAAATCTGTGGAAAAGATTGATGGACTACAATAAGTTGCCAGTAAGTGTAGAAAATTACTATGACTGAAATATTAAAATTGTTTAGACAAAGTTAAAACATATTTCTTCTTTGACCATAAAATAAAAGGTACAGAATGTTAGACTGGTTATTTAACATTAATCAACTTTTTCCAAAGAAAAAACAAAGTGGAATAATCAGCAGAAGCATTGTTCAAATAATACTTTTTAAAGTTTCCATTCTTTTCAAATATTGACAGTGATGTTTATTTGTAACCTCAAATTTTAGAATGTTTCTACATATGGTGCATGTCTTCCTTCTCTTTTGTTTATATCAAAACTAAAAAATTATATTTGTCATTAGATTTGAATACATTAAGATATGTCTCAAATGTGATCATGACTCATCTGAAATGACCCCTACCCATTCTTCCCCTTTTAAATTTAAGTTGAGTTCTGGATGAGGCTTTTGGTCTGAGCTACTGTGAGAGTTTATAGCAAGGAGAGAAATGTAAGGGTTCCCAGGACAGGCGTCAGAACAGAAGCCCTTGGAAAGTGAGTTAGGCAGCTGGGAACTGAATCCAGGTCTTCCACGGTCTTGTTTAAATAGCCAGCATTTCTCCCTGTTGTTGACTTAGTCTTAGTAGAATTCAAAGCAGCAGTGTCATTTTATCTTTGTAAGTGAGTGGATTTTTCTTGTTTGTTTTTATTTTAAGCCCTGTATTTCTTGATACCATTAAATATGATGTCATTTGTCACCAATACACTTGAAAAAACATTGAATACATGCTGTCATTTTTAAAGTGATACTTTTCCAGTTGAATCTGTCTGCAAAAATACTGGTGAATCCAGTACTTGATCTGTTGTGCAGTGTTGCCGGCAAGACTTGCCGTAGCAATGAGTCCTGTTGCATCTCCTGAATAATGACCAAGTTGTCTATATCTTACTTGGCTGAAGTTTACAGCTTGAGAGACAACCACTTGTAATAGTGGGATTGCTGTTTCTGTGGCTGGCATCTAGAAGACCTGTCATTTGAGTGAGCAATGAAAATCAACTCTGTCTGGCAGAGAAATTGCCCAATGCTCTCTTAACTCAGGCTGCTGTTGGCAAACTTCCAATCATCAGCATTTTTTAAATGATCTTTCACAAAACTTCTTGATTTGGTGACACTCTGTGTTGTGAAAGAGGTTGCCTACTAGTAGTAATTTTTTCTTTGTGAAAAAAGCAAAAAAGCTTTCCTCAGAATCAAACCAAAACACAATGCAGTGGAGAGGGAATCAAGTGACACTATAAGGGTTGACTAAAACTACTGAAGGAAGTGTCTAAATGAAAAATTTTCTAGTAATAATGAAAGAAATATTTTAGAAGAATGCATTTTAATTTTTTTAACCAAAAAAACTCTTTTGTATAATTTATAAAATTGAATGGTACAAATTCCTAATGTAAATGTACTTTTATAAGTTAAACTCTTAATCCACCTTTAATTTGCATTGGTTACTGGTGCAATAAAATTTAAAGCTTAATTGTAACAAATTTTTGCCTTTTATCTCCTTGCAGCATGTGAAAAGCTAAATTTTAATTCTTCAAGAGAACAAAAAACTGCATTAGTAGTTGTATACGGAGCAGTCTTCTTTTGCGAACTTTATAATGAAATTCAAATCTGTGCAAATCATTATTCAGGAAAAACTTATATTGAATCTCATATTACTGCCTGAGTTCCTTAATTTGATGTTAAGAAATGGATGGCTACAGGACGGGCTTGGGACTTTGTCATGAATTTGTTTGGATAAAAATTAAGCATACTCAAACTTTTCCTTTTATGGCTCTCCAGAATACAAGCATTTGCCAAATGTGCCCCTCTGGCATGAAATTAACTACTCTAAGGATAAGATGAAAACAATCTGATTAGAAACCTCATAAAAAGTTCATTATTGTCTCATAAACAGATATTTGCTTCCTTAAATCAGGAAAATTCTATTTTGTGTCTTAGAGCAAACCCTGGTGATTATTCATGATGCTGTACTTCTCAGTGCCTTGTGTGCTAGTGACTTGATTTGCCATCTTATTTTCATTTATTCCTGAAACTGTTTTTTCCCAGGTTTTTATTGAAGGGTTTCTTGAAGCTGATACTTAATCATTTGGTTCTTACTTTGATTTAATGCTTTCTTAGAGCTGATGTAAGATTTCACATCTTACATTTAGATCATTTTCCTTCTTACCTCAGGCTTTCCAAGTGAAACATAGAATAATTATACTTCTGTCTGATTCCTGAATCTTTGTTGATTAACAAAGAAATTGACATATTGGGCCTAAAATGTTATGATAGAGTTTTGCACCATAAATCTGAGAAACTGGCTTCCACAGATACAAAGTGCAATGAAGTACAAAGCTTCAGTAACAAAACTTTTGCCTTTTGTTTGCCATGGAAAATCTTAAAAAAAAAAAAAAAATCAGGCCCCCCCCCTGCAAGAAAAAAAAAAAAACAAAACAAAAAAACCCAAAAACAAAACCCCAAAACTGTATTAGTGTTTACAAAGCTTATTTTGAAATTTCATATACTTAATACAGATGATTTTTATACAGCTGCAGATGGATTAAATTACTTGATCTCTTTCCTGCTCACAGACTTTGTTACTTAGTTCTTATTAACTTCTTCATAATTCCTCATAATACCTTGCTTCTCTTAAACATGTGGGACAGTAAGCTGTGACTTAGAGCACTGCTGAAAAATGCTTTTCCTTTTGTTACACCATAATAAACACTTCAATTATTTTATGGTGTTTGAGCTGCTGCTGTTATCTCCAGCCTGGAAGCTCTCTACTAAAAACTATTCGCAAGATCTCTAGACAAATGAAATTATAAGGAAAGGGAAGCTTGGTTATTACAGTTAGAAAAGGAATGGATAAGTAAGAGTGTCACACAGCAGCTAACAAAACCAGTAATGACTGTGGTCATCATCACAACTATCCCTGTTAATTATAGTTTTAGGATGACTCAGCTGTTCACTTGCACAGCTTTCACTTCTGAAGATCTCTCAGCGTCCCTAATGCCACAGCAATGCTGAGAGCAAAACCTCGGTCGCTAAATCTCATCCTTTTTTCTGGATAGCAGGACGGTGCTTGGAAAACAGCATCCCTCTTCACCTTTATGCATTTGTCCACATGGAGATTTATATCCTTGTAGATGATTTACTAAATACTGTATAATATCTACTGAGACCTTTTTTACGCACAAAGCAAGAGTACAAATCATATTTGGCTTGTATTGAATAAAGCATATCAGCTACTTCAGAAACTGTGAAATGGCCCTCTAAGCCCTCCAGAAAACATGGCTTGTGCCATCTGCCAGGGCAGAAGCTTAGAAAGGTCACAGATGCGAAGGGTCAATAAACAGCTTCTTTTAAAAAACAACAACAGAAGACAGTGGAACTAGGGAAAAAAGGCTTTGATGTGTTTAAAGCAGAGTTGTATGAAACTCTGTCCTCAAATTTCTCTTGGTTAACTTTAAGCTTCTGACATGCTCTTCCTATTAAGGCTAAAGTAAATGTTCCAAATATATTTTATGCCGTGGGTCCTCTCCATTTCTCCATGAACTGTAACTTTTTTATCAAGTGTTTGGGTATACGTCACCTCTCTATCTGTAGCAGGTGATCAACCCCAAAATGTAATTGGTGGGAAAGTGGCATCATGTCTCTCTTCATTCCTATCATCTAGAAGACACTGTTGATAGTCTGTGAACATTTTCATTTGTAGGTGTGGTGGAAGGGTTTATACACTATGTGGGAGGAGGTGGAATGAAGTTGAAAGGAAAGCCTGAATTTGGTTGTGGAAGAAGATACATCTGACAGTCATTCCAATGATAAGTACTTTGCAGAGCCCAGGTCTTGTTCCTATAAAAATTCTTCCGCCCTGTAGTAACTGCAGTTGGTCAATGCTTTTATTATTCTGCGTCACGTAACTCTCATGGAAAGCTGTCATCCCAGACAGATAGGGCCACATTCCAGAAGGTTTGCAAATTTGTTTTCAAAATGGTTAAATGTGGTGGGCAGTAAAAGTTAAAGCTGTATAAGCAAAACCTAAGGTGTCTTGTAAAACAGTAGTCAAGCATGATAGACTGGTTCACGTTCAGTAACTTTCCCTCTCGGTGGACAACGTTTGCTCCGTTCTCAACACCAGAGTGACGAGACACCGAAATTGTGTGGAAAAGTTACAGACTTTGTATTTCATATACAACCTCCAGATTGAGAAAAAACTTGGATCTGTGGGTTGAATTGCACCATCTTTACCTAAGCCCAAGCAAAACCATAAGTCTAAATTCTGTTGTCAAGGCAAATTAATATAGAATGTATCTCAGCTTACATTTTCCTCTTGCATCTCCACTTATACCACCATGCAGGTGCTTAGATTTTACCAAGGTCCTTCTATTGTCTCCATACTTACAGCATTTGGAAAAAAAATGCTGGGGTATGGAACGGATGTAGATAAATTCATTAAAAAGTGTTGCTTAAACATTTGGATTCTTATCCTGTTTTACATCTGTGTGCTATATGAAGACACCACAAGACACCCATTAGGCACAAGGGTCACAGGTGGTGATTTTGGTGGGATGCAGAGATGCCTAAGCTAGGAGCAAGCAAGCTAACTTCAGCAAAAAAACCACATTGCTGAGAGCAGTACTAGTTCAGGCTGGGTGAAATACCATGCTAACCTGGTTCTGTTGGTTTGGGGGCTGTCAGATCTGTGACAGGCAGATGAACCAGCTTGCTTTTCTCAAGTTTAGTGAATAATGAGGCACTTCAGATTCCCATATAAACACTCCTTAAGGTGTCTAACCCTGGGAACGTTGAATTGTGAAACCAAAGCTGGATTTAAGAGGTTTCTGCAAGACAAGGACTGAAGTAGTGACACTGACAGCTATTGACACTACCTAACTGCAGGAAGGTTGTCTGCATATCCACATTAGGAGACTATTCTCTTTGGTCTATCTACAAGATGAGATGAAAGACGAGCTGTTTCACCCCCTCAAATCACAGTTCACAATTCAGTGTGCCTAATCTGGGTTTCTGTTTCAAAATTAGCTATGAAGGAACCTTTCTCTTTTTTTCACCACACTGCACTACCTCCAAATTTCAGTACTGAAGCTACATATCTCATTTTAGGTGTTTAGCTATCAACTGCATTTGTGAAGGCATGTAAATGGTGACTCAGAGTTCCATAGTTTTAATGTAATTAGTGATACTACTTCTCATTGGAGTAATTGTAATTAATCTTCTTAGGAATAGACATGTTACCTTGCATAATTTGAAAATGTAGCTATTAAACATACTAGAGATTAGAGAGATCACTCAGAAGAGTTATATGGTATGTCATTGATATGTATTAACTTGCTTTTATGCTTAGAGTTATTGCACTCAAAAAGTCAAATGCCTGCAAATCAGAACACTGATAATTTATATCAGGAAATTTGTACTTAAAATATATGGTGGGATAATAGATATTGTGTTTCCCATACTTATTTTTACATTTCTCATATGTACACAGCCATGTTATATGACTAAAATGTCAGTTTCCATTATCAGTTTCCATCACATATTTTTATCTGTCAGTAATTTAGAGCTATGAAAAAGCTTTCCTTCCTCTTTGTGTAGAATATTGTTTATATTCTTTCCTCCTGTAGCACTACATGTGGAAAGGACTCCTTGTAACTTCAGTGAGCTCTGAGAGAATAAATGTCATGATGACCTATAGAGATATAATGTCTTCTGACACATTTGCCTAACACAAATGTAAAGCTGTATAAATTTCAAACCAAGTATAATACATGCTTCCTTTTGTCATGAATATCTGCTTATCTAAAATTCTGGATTTTGGTTAGTGAATTATGAAAGTAATTACCTGTTGCCATCAACTTAAAATGTTGATCATGATCTTCAAAGGCAGTGATAAAATGTGTAGAGCTGCAGTGGAAGAGGAGATGAACACCTTACTGCATGTCCTGTGAAAAACAGTATGTAAAGCAATTCTTTGATTCATCAGTGATACCAGATGTAACCTCCCAAAGACCAGGCATTTCACACAGGGATGTTACAGCAAAAAACTAACTGTACTTTGTTTTCTCTCTGAATTGTGAGGACACTGTTTGTAGAAGTGCAGATACTTCTGTGTGTACAAGAATGCTGGTTGTTTTCCATTTCATTTATTCAGAGACAGAAAAATCACTTTGGGTTTGGGTATTTTTTTATGTTGGTTGTGTGGGCTTTTTTAATTGTTACTTCGGTAAAATTTTTGGTAGGGACAGTTCTAGGTTTTCAATTACTTGCTTTTAAATTTGCTCCATAGCAACTGTGAAGCTTCTGTTGCCTTATCCCTTGGTATTTACTGTATCTTTCTTAGAACTCATGAATTACTGTGAAGAGTGCTACATTCCTGTTTCTTGATGCTTTCCATCAGCTCCACATGCATTCAACAGAGGTTGAAATAAATGCATTAAAATTAAAATGCATGCTGCAACTGGTGGAAATCGAAGTTACTAGGTTTTTGCAAGTGGGAAAATTGTAGGCTGAATTAGAAAAAATGGTAAATAACTTCTCAGTTGGTGTGCTGTTATGTGAGACTCGGCCTTCAGCAC